>PVIA01006389.1:0-98296 GCA_004024845.1 Tonatia bakeri | reverse complement strand
ATGTACTATTGCTATTTTGTTAATTGTCTCCTGGAGGCTTTGTAGACACATTGTTCTTGTTTTGTATCCTGCTGGTTTTTGTGTGTTTTGATGCCTTTTGATATCGGTATGCTTGGACTTCTTTATCATGTTCTTTGTGTAATCACTATAGGTCATTCCCTTGTGGTTACCATGAGGCTTACATAAAATATTTTAAAACGATAACACTCTGTTTTCAACTGATAACAACTTAACTTCAACAGCATTAATAAACTATACTTTTAATTCTCCTCCTCTCACATTTTAGGTCATTGATTCTACAATTCACATTTGTTTTAAATATTGTGTGTACAATAACAAATTATTGTAGTTATGGTGATTTTTTACTGTTTGTTACTTTTTTACTTTTAAATTAGCATTGTAAATGAAATATGCACCATCATTATCAAATTACAGATTCTAACTCTGACCCTATATTTACCATCACCAGTGAATTTTGTATACCTTTTTTATAATGTTAACTAGCATCCTTTTACTTCCACTTAAACAATTTCCTTTAGCATCTTGTAAGCTAGTCAAGTGGTAATGAACTTCCTCAGCTTCTGTTCGGGAAAGTATCACCACTCTTCATTTCAGAAAGACAGCTTTGTGGGGTATAGAATTCATGGTCAATAGTTTTTTTCTTTTCAGTATTCTGAATATATCATCTTATTCTCTGGGTCTGAAAAGTTTCTGTTGAGAAGTTCTCTGATCATCTCTTGGGGATCCCCTTGTGTGTAACTTGTCTCTTTTCTTTTACTGTTTTAATAAATTTGTCTTTGCCAATTTATTATAATGTGCCTTAGTGTAACACTATTCAGGTTCATATTATTTGGAATCCTTTGGGCCTCATGAATCTAGATGCCCATTTTCTCCCCAGGTTGGAAGGCTTTCAGCTATTATTGCTTTAAATAAATTTTCTCTTTTCTTCTCTTTATATTCTTCTTCTGGAATTCCCATAACATGGATATTATTGTTTCTTTTCATTGTGTCCCAGAAGTCCTGTAGACTTTCTTCACCCTTTTTCCTTGTCGCCTTCTCTGACTGGATAATTTCGAATGCCCTGTCTTATAAGTCACTGACTCTTTCTTCTACAAGGTTGAATCTGCTTTTGAAGCTCTCCCGAGCCCTTCAGTTAACATAGTGTTTTCTTTAGCTTTAGCATTTCTGTTTAGTTTTTTTATGGTTTTTATTTCTTTATTGAACTTTTTGTTTTGTTCAGCATTATTTTCTTAATTTCATTTATCTGCCTGTGTGTTTTTATAGTTTATTAAACTTCTTTAGGATGATTATTTTGAATTCTTTTTCTGGCAGATCCGTTTTTGGGGATTTATTAGTTTCCTTTGGCTTCAAGTCCAGAAGAGCTCTTTGTTTGCAGTCTTGATTCAAGCTGATACAATCCCAAATTCCCTGGCTGAAAGGTGTTACTGGCTTTGCTCTGTGGACAGTCAGCTTAGCTTGCCATACTCTCCACTCAAGCCTTACTGGACTACACAGCTTTCTAGGTTTCCAGTCAGTCTTTCTGGATGGGGAGGGCTGGGAGCTATATTCAGCAGTAGGCAGGGCTATGCCTCAGGTCCCCTGCTTGGGCATGGTAGGGATGTAGACTAGGCTCCAGGGATGGAAAGGTTCTTTGTTTGAGGACATCCAATCAGATCCATGCCCTTCCAAGTTCTCTGTCAGACTGTGCCACTATCTTGGCTTTGCAGATGAGCAAAGATGCGGGTTGAAACTACTTATATTCTGGGGTAGGAACTTAGTCTGCCAAGATCCAGGTGCTGATTGTTACCAGTCCCCCCACCTCCCATCACATTTCCAGTGGTCAAGCCCTGCAGATTCCCATGGTCCCCATGATGATAGTCTGGAGTGAGACTTCCAAGAAGTGCTCCACAATACAGCATACCCTGGATGTCCACCTTGGGCTCTCTTTTCCCACTGGAGGAGCTGTAGGCTCAGGGGAGAGCATCACTGGTGTGATGCTGCACCAGTCTGGGTGAGGGGCATTGAGGTCAGCATATAGCTGCTCCTTTTACACTTCTAATACAGGCTTTCCTCATCTCTGTGGTGCAGGGTGGTGATTCAGCCCCTCCCCTTTGTTCTAGGATTCTCTAAGTGGTGTCTTCTCCATGAATAGTTGTTAGTTGTTTTGTGAGGGGGAGTAAAATTGGGAACAACTTATATTGCCACCTTGGTGATGTCCATCTCTTTAATTTTGTTACAGTATTATTTTTCTGATATTGTTAAATCATATCTATTCTCTTGTAGCTCTCTTAGCATCTTCAGAATAGTTTGAATTATTTGTGGGGCAGTTTGTGGATCTCCATTTGTTTGTGGCCAGTCATTGGAAGTTTACTTTATTCCTTTGGTGGAGTCATGTTTCCTGATTCTTCATGATCCCTGTAGCCTTGTCTGTGTATTTGAGGAAGCAGCCACCTCTTCCAAATTTTATGTGCTGACTTTGGTAACGGAAGACTTTCACCTGCAGTTAGGGACATGCTGGGGTATGCTGTGACCACTGGTTTATTAGTACACTACAGGATGGCAAGTGTAGGGTGTGTGGTAATACTGGGTCTGGGATGATAGTGTTATGTCTCTTTGGCTCAGGCCACTGGGGTGTATCTAGCACTGCAGGAGGTCTGCAGTGGGTGAAAGGGCTATTGGGGTCGTCAGTTGCACCCGTAAATCCCGTGGCTAGGAACCAGGGTGGGCATTGGTGGTGGTCAGAGACAGTTATAGGCACATATTTGACTATGGGTTGTTTCTCATTTGTAGAAAATATTTACATATTCAGATATAAACTCACTGCATGTCACAGATGTTAAAAATTTTTCCCATTTTATGATTGTACTTAATCCCATATATAGTGTTTTAAGAAGTAAAATGAACTTTAAAATATTTATGCATCACATCTATTGCTTTTATATTTCTTGGCTAATTTCTATAAAGGTTTTTCCTTGATGTTAAAATATGCAACTGTAGAAAAGATAGAAAATCCTTTACTAAAGAACAAATTTAAGATCAGTAAAAATGATTGTTGTAGACACATATATAAATCCTATTTTAATTTTAAAGTTAATTTAACACTAAAACATAGATGCTATTTTTTCATTTTCTTGAGTAAATCCTATTTCCCTAACTGATTTCCCTTAAGAAATTACTCTTATATTTACCTCTACAGAAACAGTTTATTACCTTCTGCTATCTACATCTTTTCCCTCAAAGAAAAGTTAAAACCTTTCTCATTCCCTTAACTTTTGATCATATATACTTACTTAGAATTTAAAGGGGGACACAATAGTTGGTAAGATAAATAAAAATGTGTTATAAAAATCTTTTAGAAGATCCAAGAAATTTGTTATCAGAGGTAACAGCTACAAGAGGTAACTGCATCATACAAACTATTCAAGCACGTACATGATTGTAACACTCATACGTTCTTGTTCTTACCCTTTGGTTACTGAATATGTACCTGTGTGTCCGTGAAGAGGAAAACCATATTCTTGTCATCTACACCAGCCAGTTTGTACAACTTCCTCAGGTCCTCGTGAAAACTATCATAATTATATCCCCGACTCAGTTCAATCTGCATACATTTGTAACCGCATATATGAGCTGCAAGCCTTGTAAGAGACTGCTTTCCTGTGCCCCCTACTCCAACGAGCAGGGCATTGCCTCTTTCCTGACGGATCATGCGGGCAATTCTGCAAGAAGCAAAGCAGAGAGAGATTTATTTCAAGTATACAGATGTGACTTCTTCTCAGAGGGCCTGCCCCAGTGGAATAGGTTGGTGGCCAGCCAAGTGTCATTCCTGAGCAAAAGGCCACAAGAAAGAGCAGGGTATTTCTGAGGTTTCCAGCTGGTTTTCCTGATATCTATCTTTCCTCTATTTCCTATAGGCTGTTAGCCTTGGTCATGAAAATTTAGAGTAAAGTAAATCTCTTCATCCTTCTTCAAGATGTGAAAGAATTTGTCAGGAGCCCTGACTGGTCTAGGCCATTACTTATGTTAACCATTATATTGGCAAGCCCAGATCACCATTTACAAGGATGAGCAGGAAAAAAAATCATTGGGCCTAGGAAAAGACATTGAAGTTCAGAAGGAGAGATCAACACTAAAAGTCTAAAATGAATTTACTATAAGATATCAACAAAATTTTAGAAAATTTTCTGATTCATGCTAATAACAAGAATTTAAACAAAATTGAAATTGTGATATTAAAGTGAGCATTCAGAAGGGGGAATAAAATCCAAGTTTAGAAAAAATATTACATGGAGATGAAAAAAAAATGACCACCAAATCGAACACCCTGATAGAAGATGAGCCTTGCACTTAGGATACTGCAGAGAATTGAATAGGTAAAGTAAAAAACAAACTCAAGGAACTTACCCAGAAGTCAGAGAAAAAAGATTAATGATATTAACATGACAAGAGGAAATGGAAGATGAGGAGGACAGAGCTGGGAGGAACAGGTGGGATACCAGCAACCAGACGATAGGAATTGCAGAAGGAGAGACACGAGGGCATAGAGCTGAATACAACAGTGACTGAAACAGAAGGGAAAACCGTCAGAGTGAGCCCACACATCTGAAGATGGCGCTGAGGGCAGGAAAAAATAACAACAAAAAACAAAGAGGAGAGGCAAAACACAAAGTATTTTCTAGGAGATATATAAGTATAAAATAAAATGTGTGTGTGTGTGTGTGTGTGTATGTGTGCATATATGTACCTACTCATATGTGTAGACATTTCTACTTTCACATGCACATGAAGTAGAAATCTGTGTCAGACATAACTGAAAAGTTCGTGAACATTTGAAAAGCAGATGTAATAGATTGTTACCAAAGGGACAGGTGACTCCCCTTTCTGAGTGCTCACTTTAATATCACAATTTCAATTCTGCTTAAATTCTTGTTGTTAACATGAATCAGAAAATCATTTAAAATTTTGTTGCAAGGCCTCAGGCACCTGTTTTATGAGATGCCATTTCACAATGCAGTATTACAGAAGGCAAACTATTGCTCAGAGAGTAAGCTATCTGCTAACCTGTCTTAAAAGAGTCCTTGAAAATATATAGAGAGGTATGAATGAAGTTTTAAAAACTCAAGAAAGGGGAAAAGATTTCAGTGTAAAAGTGAGCAGTATATATGAAAGTCAAGTCCATATACTATTATTAAGATGATAAAAACGTAATGATAATGTCAATATATTTTTCTTTAAAAAGATACAAATGTAAAACCAATTTATTTTTTTAAATTATTGTCATTATCTACAATCTCATACTGAGTCACCAGACAGTAAGAAATCTTGGGAAAAATATAAAAGAAGTTTAATTTCTCTCTCTTTTATAGGAGGTCTATCTGTCTATCTATCTATCTATCTATCTATCTATCTATCTATCTATCTATCTGGTTTTATTCATGATGCTGATAATTAGAGAAGACAAGTTTCAATTATTTGAAAAGGATAATGACTCATTATATTTTTAAATTGTGAAAGTAAAACACGGTCACCGTAACTGGTGAGAGCAACCACTGCTGCCCCCCAACCACCTGTGAGCTCCATCGCGAGGGCCTGAGTGCTGTGCTGTTCTCCATGGGAACAGTGCATAGCACATAGTAGGGGCTTCATACATCTTTGTGAAATGAATTTATGTCCATTGACTTGTATGTGTGTGTTTACAAAATGGAATTAAACCACACAACATTTTGTTTGTGATTGTTTTGCTAGATGATGCATTATGGACCATCTCATGCTAGTAAATACAGCAATAGGTATAGCACAGTTTTTTAACCAGTTACCTAGTGATGAATATTTAGGTTTTTAAAATGTTTTGTTATTATATTAGTAACATTAAAAAACATACCTTATGACTGCAAATAGAATCCCTTCAGAGTGTTTGTGTGTGTGTGAGAGAGAGACAGAGAGGGAGAGCATGGAACATAAAGACGTTGCATTAAAGACAAACAGAAAATAAATTAGGATGGCATAAATGTGGCTGTTGAAGCCACGTTTTAAAATAATATTTAATTAATTACACAGGATTGTAGAGGTAAATGTGTTAAAGGCATACTGTTTAACTATGTGCCATGATACAATTTTGAAAAAATATATGCTTATGAATATATTTGGAAGCACCATATAATTTTAACAGTAGTTGTCTCTGAGTAAGGAGGTAGAATTATAAATAAAGCTATTCTAAATTTCTGTAATGAGTGTGTTTAGTATATGATCAGAAAAATAATTAGTATTTTTTAAAAGAAACCAAAGTAGATATATGGAGGCCTTATAGAAACTATAAAAATGCCTTCTTTATGCAACAGTTATATCATTAAAAAGATCTTGGTAATATAAATTTTTAGAAATAAAATTATATTTATATGAAAAAAGAAGACCTGTCATTTCTTATTCTAAATATAAAATTCAGTATACTTTTTACCAAATATCTGCATTGAAGTAATCAACTTCTAGACACCTTAAAAACTGTGACTTAGAGACCATGGATTAAACAGTTCTAAGTGCCCTCATCTTTGGTGGTGAGGGATGGGATAGGAGCTGTGTAGCCTGAGCACAGAACAGGGGTCTATATAAGGACTTATCAGAAAATGCACAGACTCCTAGGACAAAGCACAGACTCCTAGGTCAGTATTCAAGATCTTCTCAAATAGGCTGGGATGGGAGTAAAGGACAGCAAACTGTACTTGAACAATGATTAAAAAAAAAAAAAGATCTTCTCAAATAGAACGGAACATTCAAATTTGTCTCCACCCACTTCTCACCCTCTCCTGCCCTCAGGCGTCTGCTCTTTCTCTGCCCAGACTGGGTGACACTGCTTTGTGTATAGAGCAGGTGTCAGTGACCGGCCTGTGGACCAAACCCTGCCCACTGACCATTGTTTTTTGTTTCAGGGCTTTTTCTTTGAATTTTTAACTATGAGCTAAAAACAATTTTTAGATTTTTAAGTGGTTGACAAAAAAGTAATATGATATATGAAAATCTTATGACATTCTAATATTAGTGTCCATAAACAAAGTTTTATTGGAACACAGCCATGCTCATTCATTCATTTATTGAAGGTGGTTGCTTTTGTGTTAGAATGGCAGAGTTGAGTAGTTGTGACAGGGACAGGATGACCTGCAGAGCCTGAAATATTTGTTGTCTGGCTCTTCACAAAAGAGGGTCGTGGGCTCCTTTCCCTTGGATCCTTTGCCAACTCCCCCCAGAGCAGCTAAGACCCAGAGACACCATTTTCATCGCTCCATCTCTATCACAACGCACTGTGTTCTACAGTGGAGGAAATGCTGAATATCACAGAAATCTTGCAGTTAATGTTACTCTTTTATTGCTTCATTTATTGTACATTGTAGGAATTTGTTATTTTCATCTGACATTATTGGAAACAAATGATTTGTCCATTCTGCTTCCAGGTTTTATTTTTTCTGTCTACTTACATATATCAGTGGATAGCAAACTCCCTACATTTAAGAGTACTCTAAAGTTACATTTTCTCTACTGCAGAAGGAGAAGGCTCTCGTACGTAGTGCCTTACATTTTCATTGAATTGATTAGTTTGCAAAACCATACAGGTTTCAAGTGTTCAACTCAGTAGAACATCATCTGCACTCTGCGTTGCGCACCCGTCGCCCCAAGCAAAGTCTCTTTCTATCCCCATCCCCCGCTTTGCCCAACTCCCCTAGACCCCAGTGCCTCACATGTTAATAGAGAAATCTGTTCTATCATTCTTGTAATGTGGCGACATGTTTGGGAGCATGCGATGGGTAAACCACCTGGTGCAAATTGCCCTTTGAAAGCATAGGCCTGAAGTAAAAAAAAATTTTTTTCTCAGCTGGGAAGGCCTTTATCCCGTTATCCTCTGGGGTGGGGGTGGTGGAGAACTTAAACTAAAATGTCATCAACAAATATAAATATGGTACCTGCTAACTCACTGAATATTTAGTAGTTGCCTCAACACTCATGTTCATAATAAAGCCTTTCCATGGCTAATCAGCAGTTGGTGTTTAAAAGCCCTTACTTGTGAGAAATAGAAATCTGTTTTCTCTAATTCCTAACTACTAATCCTCTCTAGAAAAATAGAAGACACATCTACATCATTATTCCCATGCCTGTTCTTTGTGTATCTGAAAATCAAACCTCCCCCATTCAACAAATGGCTTTTAATTTCCTCCTGAAATATTAAGCTTATCTTGAGTAACCTGGTGATTTTCTTTCACAAAAGAAAGATTATAAATACAATGAAGCCAACTTCGCCTATCATCTGATCTATTCTCCAGGAAGTTTCACAGACCAGTGTGCTGATGTTATGTTTTTCTTTCAGGCCGAGGGCCTGTCTGAGCTATGATATAAAAGTTGTTAGGTAATGGCTTGTGGGTATGCTGGGAGGGGGACAGATGGGAAGCAAGTGGTGTTTTGACAACCCAGTGACAAACTATTGTATAACATTGGAGCTGCGACAAATATAAATTCATGAGTTAGAGTTAATTAAACAGCAGAAATATAGGAAAGGTGAAAGACTTGGTTTGCTTATGTTTATCAAAAAAAAAAAAATACTGGGGATTTAGTTGTCAGTCTTAACAGGGCCTAACATTAAAATGTAGTTGACAAGGGAAGAAAACAAAGCCATTAACATTTTGCTGCAGTACTCGCCCCTGGGAAATCTCATCCTCACACACATTTTACACTGCTTATGCCACAGAGTATGCTATCAAATCAGGGCATCACAATCTGAGGGGAACAATGAAAAATGATAAATTGCTCAGTATGTTGAAAGGTGGAAATAATCTCTACCAGGCAACAGTGAAAGCTGTGGGATAATCATGCCTGGAGAAGATAATGCTAACAGGAGGCTGGTTATGATTTTCAAGCATTTGGAGGACAGTTATGGAAAAGGGTAGAGTCATTTCAGGAGGAGGCACCAGTGGCAGAGTGAGTCGAAGCCCTGGATGCAATCTCAAGTCTGCCACTCGCTAGCTAGAGGACTTCTGAACAACTTCCTAATTTCTCTGAGGCACACAGTATTGTCCACATGTGGCTGCAAAATGTTCCTAGTCCTAATTGGTCTTTGACCCTATCAAGAGATAGAGTCTCTGACCCTTTCTTGTGAACCTGGGTGGACCTGTATGATTCTGCTGACTAACAGAACATGGTAGAGGTGAGCCATGTGACTTCAAAAGCTAAGCTGTGAAAGGCCATTTGGTGTCTGCCTGGTTTGCAGATATTCAGACTGGTTACCTAGGTGTCAGAGATGTCCCTCAAAGCAGGGCTCCCCACCCCCCAGGCCACGGACCAGTACCAGTCCACAGCCCATTAGGAACAGGCTGCACAGCAGGAGGTGAGTGGCAGTTGGGTGAGTGAGTGAAACTACATCTGTATTTACAGCCGCTCCCCATTGCCCGCATTACTGCCTGAGCTTTGTCCCCTGTCAATCAGCTGTAGCATTAGATTCTCAGAGGAGCGCGAATCCTACTGTGAACTGTGCATGTGAGGGATCTAGGTTCTAGGTTGCGTGCTCCTTGTGAAAATCTAATGCCTGATGATTGAAGTGGAGCTGAGGCAGTGATGCTAGTGCTGGGGAGTGGCTGCAAATACAGGTTATCCTTAGCAGAGAGGTTTGGCCACACAGAGACCATAATAAATCAACTGTTTGCAAACTCATGTCAAAATCCAGTCAGTGAGTAGCAAGGGACAAGCTGCATCTTGTGGCAGGCTTTATAGTGTCAAGTGAGTTGATGTATTTCAGTTGTACAGCTGCATCTGGTGGTGGGCTTTAAGTCAGAATCTGACACTTATTTTAATCTGCATGTGGCCTGCCCATTTTATTTACCACTTCTGTTCACGCCTCTTTTCCACACTGCCCACTTGTCTCAGTCACAGTTTTGGTAAGCCCACATGCTAACCCTAGCCAAAATGAGTGAAAAACAAACATCGCTGGAGAGCTTCCTTGAAGAGGGGAAAGACACAGTGATAAGACAACAGAAGACTCTAAGACAAAAAGAAAGCTGAATTTAAAAGAAAGTATGAGTCCTACTTAGATTATGGGTTCATTGCAACAGGTGACTCACATTCTCCAAGCCCACTTTGTGTAATGAGTGGTGCTGGCTAACCAATGAAGCCGTGGAACCGTCAAGAATGCTGCACCACATGGAGACCAAGCACCCTGCATTAAAAGACAGGCCTTTGGAGTTTTTCAAAAGGAAAAAAATGTGAACATAAAGAACAGAAACAATTATTGAAGGCCACCACTTCATCAAATGTGTCTGTACTCAGAGCATTACTCTTAGTGGCTAAACACATTGCTAAAGTGAAGAAACCCTTCACTATTGGTGAAGAGCTGGTCCCGCTTGCTGCTGAGGACATTTGTTGGGAACTTTCAAGAGAGGCTGCAGTTCAAAAGGTGGCATGTGTTCCTCTTTTAGCTTGCACCATAACTAGATGAACTGATAAATAGCAGAGGATATTGAGGCACAATTGTTATAGAGGATTAATGGGTCACTGTGGTACGCAATCCAGGCATGTTGACAGCAAGGCAAAAATGCTTGTTTTGTGTGATATATTTTTCAGGGGGATGTGCATGAGGATATGTCATGTGCATTTTTGTTGCCAACCAACACTACAGCTGCAGCACTATTCAAGTTTTCAATATCATGAAACCTGAATTGGTCATTTTATGTCAGTATATGCAAGGATGGAGCGGCTGCCATGACTGGACGGCTTTCTGGTTTCACTACTCAGGTCAACGAGGTTGCTTCTGAATGGGAGTCTATGCACTGTGACACCCATAGAGAAATGCTGGCTAGGTGAAAAATGTCACCTGAATTTAACAATGTTTTGCAGGGTGTGATTTAAATTATTGACCACATTAAACTACATGCCCTTAACTCACATCGGTTCACGCAGTTCTGTGAGGAGATGGATGCAGAGCACACACATCTTCTCTCATACACAGAAGTGAGATGGCTTTCTGAAGGTAGATCGCTGGCCAGAGTTTTTGAGTTACAAGAGCCACTCCAGAGATTTCTTATAGAAAAACAGTCACCACTGGCAGTACATTTCAGTGACACAGAATGGCTTGCAAAACTTGTCTACTTGTGTGATGTACTCAACCTGCTCAGTGAACTCAATCTGTCACTTCAGGGGAGAATCACAACTGTGTTCAAGTTGGCAGAGAAAGTGGCTGCATTCAAAGCCAAATGAATTATAGGGGTGACGAGTGAACATTGGGATTTTTGACATGTTTCAAACATTAGCAGCAAATTTGAAAGAGACTGAGCCAGGGCCTTCTTTCTCCCAGCTGGGACATGACTACCTATCTCAGCTTTCAAAAGAGTTTGAGCATTACTTCCCGATCACAAAAGACTCTGAACTGGGAAGGGTTGGACCTGAGACCCATTTGTGAATAAGCCAGGTGAATTGACTTTGTTCGTGCTAGAAGAGGATCAACTGCTTGAGATCACAGATGACAGTGGCCTTGAAAGTATGTTTGAGATGACTTCAAATCTCCATATGTCCTGGGTTAAAGTCACGGTGGAATATCCTAATATTGCCACAAAAGCACTGAAAAGCCTGATTCCATTTCCAACATCCTATCTTTGTGAAGCAGGGTTTTCTGCAGCGACAGCAACCAAAACAAGATTATGGAGTAGACTCGACATAGGCAACACACTTTGGGTTGCACTGTCTCCCGTCACCCCCAGAGGGGACTGTCTAGTCGCAGAAGAACAAGCTCAGGGCTCCCACTGATGCTGCATTATGGTGAGTTGCATAATTATTTCATTATATATTACAATGCAGTAATAATGAAATAAAATACATAATAAATGTAATGTTCTTGAATCATCCCAAAACCATGTTCCCTACCCTTAGTCCATGGAAGAATCTTCCACAAAACCAGTCCCTGGAGCCAAAATTGTTGGGGACCACTGCCTCAAAGGATACTTGCAATGGATAAAAATCAGACTCATAAGCAGGTGGAATCTATGATCCTGCATTCAACTTGTTTTTCTATAATCTTGAACCCCTCCTTCTGAAGGCATGCATATAATCAGCCTTATTACACTGTACATGTATCTCTGTGAATGTCTTAGACCCTTTCTTGTAATGATCCAGGGCATTTAAAACAGGCAGAAAACATTCTGCTAAGATTTAGCAAAAATAGTAACCCTGAGGGGATTCCACAGAAAGTTCATGCATTTATATTTAGAATGTATCAAAAATAAGTTTAGCAAGATTTGGTATAGACCTCTGTCTATCTGGTAATCTATGTAAAGGGTTTTGTACAACTTAACCTTACCTTTTAATATAAAAGAAATTAGATCAATGCATTATTGGGCATCTTATAACACTATACCTTGAAACGTGTTCTATAGCATCCTGGAAGAACACCAACTTTACTTCTTTGGGATTTATAAGGTTATAATCATCAAGATAGTCCTGTAGAACATTTGCAATTTTCTCCATATCAGGCATGTCATCATAAATCCGATCAGACTTATCTGCTCCAAACTATGAAATGATTTTTGGGAGAAGAAACAAATTGAATCAATTCTGAGATTATATATATGAAACATACATGACCTTAGGAGGGAACATTATTTTATCTATGTTGCTATTTAGTCATCTGTTTACATATATGCTGGGAGGGCTTTCAAAACAAGGGAATCGGGATAAATGAAGCGCAGATTTTCATGGATAAGTGAAAGTCCACTTCATCTAACTTCTTTAAGTGGTACATTTTAATTTCAATTTTGTTTGTAATAGAATATACACAGGAGCCCAGAAATAGGTTTTATATTGCTTTTAATTACCTTACTCTGGTTTTGTAATTTTGCTCTTAGGCTGTTGACATCAGTACAACTAAATGAGTTCAAAACCATGCACACAGACTGCTATGGTTATAAAAACCATGTCAGAATTACATGTAGTTTTTACACAGCAGTCATCTAATTAAACACATCATTGAGGATAAAATGTAGTATAGACCTCAGGGAACCCAGGTCTTGTTTGGGCCTATTGATGATGCCTTTTCTTTGCTGTAGCAACCACCCTGGGGGGATTTTTATTTGGAAACTTTGACTACAGTGCATGCAGGCAATGCAGGAAAGGCCCATCTCTCCCTTTGCTTTATTCCCCCATTTGATAATAATGTCACTGGAAACACACAGGAAATATAATCACCACCTGAAAGCAAATTTTGGACTTTGTGTTTAGTAAAATAAGTTGCTTATGTGTTTCATCTGTCAGGGTTTAGCAGAGGGGCGCGGCATCGCATACATATACTATGAAGATGAGGCCATTCCTGTGTTTTATCAGCATTGATGGAGAGCCTGTTTCGTGCCTAGCTCTGCACAGGGATGTAGGGTGAACAAAGCAGACATGGCTCTTTCCTCTCACAGACACTAGGAATGTGGAACCCAAACAAGAGTCAACTTGTAAAATAAGACATCTGTCAACAAAGATAGGGTGGGTAGACGAAAGACTTATTCTAGGCAGGTTGACAGGGTGAAATTAGGGCCCAGGTGTGGATGTTATTGGAGTGACAGATGAGGAACTGAATACAAGGAAAATTTTGCTGCTAATTAGAGCTGTTCTGAAATGAAGAGGGCAGCACCGCTAACAAATGAGCTTCCCACCGCTGGAAGCACTGGAGTGGAGGCTGCACGGGCGCATGCAGTACGGTAAGGGCAGTCCAGTGCTGAGTTTAGAGACTAGACCTCCTTACAAATCCAGTACCTGATGGGTCTCTGATTCAAACTGTTATCGAAATGAAAGTAACTAGATCCGCAGTCAGCAATGTTTTTCTTTAAAGGGCCAGATAGTAAATATTTTAGGCTTTGCAGACTTTATAATCTGTGCTCTGCCTTGTAATGGGAAATTAACCATGTAAATAGTGCACTGTCAAGCGGAATTTCATGAGTGTGTTTGTATAGAACTCTATTTACAAAAATGGGCAGAAGGCAGATTTGGATGATGGGCCATAGTTTGCTGATCCCTCATCTAGATCTTTAATCTTCACATGTGCAAAGTTCTTATAGAATGCGAACCTAAACTTTGTGATCTTCAAATTATAAGGATTATAGTCATATATTCATATCATTATAATCTTCAAATGTAGTCATTAGAACATACTTGCCTTAATGAAATCTCCAAATATGATAGGCTTAGTCAAAAAATATTCCAGGCCAATTGCAATTCCAAAATGTTTGTCTGTTCAAGAACCAAAATCAATTTTAATGTAATGAAAAGATTAAACCCAGTGTTTTAATAATAAATATACAGGATAATATTAGCTTTTATTTTACTTATAAACCTTAAGTATTATGAATAAAACTGAGAGAAAGCCATGTTAATACTGTGCCACTTTAGTTTGGCTGATAGTCTCCAGATTTAAAATTAAGCGTACTTGATATTAACAAGCATTTTACTAATAGATATTGAATACATATTAGCAAGAAATACTTTAGAAATATCCTGGCTTCTTTTTAGATGAAATGCTGTTTCCTCTATATTCTCTCCTCTACTTAAAATTCTATACTGAATTTAAAATATTAAACCTTCTTGAATTTCAATACAATGAATTTTATATTTCATGTATTTATATACTTGAGTCATTGAAGAAAAAAGCCTTTTACTTAGGAGAGACTAAAATTCACTTTGCTTTACCCTATATAAGTTCATTTAAATTTTCCTTTATAGAAACCAAATTGCTTTTCTACTAAAAAAAGAGCTAAATAAAGATTGATATTTACTGGCCATTTCTGTCAAAATAGCATAGAAATACTGCTTATCTTCATTGTTAATCAGGCGATCATGGAAGACCCTCTGACATTCATGGCAAAAGAGTCTAAATATCTGTATTTCTTCTCTTATTGTCCCTGGATCACACTGGAGTATACCTGTTTTTGAGAAAAAAGAAAACTCTACATTTGTGGAATATATAGTATTAGTTTTATGAACTAGAAGATCCTTAAGCCCAATTTTATCCCCACACCACCAGAAATGGGTGTTTCCCCAGTGGATATGCACATAGAGTAATAGAGACCTCATTTTTTGAAAGCAAAACTGATTACCTGACAACATGTTTTTCTTGCTGTGTGATGTTTCTTTGCTTGAACATGTGACATGCAGACTTCACCGTGCAAGCAATGTCATGTCATCACTACATTCCGCTGCAGTGTCAAAGTGAAGAGCGCCACCTTTAACACACATAGTTTCATCTAGCAACTTCCCCTCCACCCCTAACTTTGACTGTTTTCAAAATATCAGTCTCTTCTCTTAACCTTCTATGTTCAGTCCTCATCAAATGCCCCTGGTCCTTCGGGCTTCTGCTCAAATTTTTCCGAGTACTCTTTGTATTCATGTAAATTGTAACTGAAAACACAGTTCTAATAATTTCAAGTTACAATGAAAGCAGTGATGTAAAGAAATCCGGGAAGTGTCCATTCTTCACAGAGACCCTTCACATGGGGCTCCTCCCAGTGTACTGAGGGGGATGGGTGATCTCTACCGTGTGCCCCGGTACCCACAACTGGCAGAGGGCACTGTACAGTGTAGCTGGTGCCATTCATGCTGCTTTGGCTAATAGGGGATCTCTATAGATAATGTTACATTGTTTTTTGCAGCTCACATTGTGTGCATGTGTATATATGTGATATATGTTCCTTGAAATAGTTAAAGATTTAATTATTCTCAGCTAATATTTATAAAATAAGAGCATTTCCAGGACATTTTGATAAAATGTGAGGACAAGGGAAAAGATATTCAAAATTGTAATTATTTTGATACTTCTTGGATGCTTTATGATTTTGTTGGAGACAAAATGCACCCTGAACTTTGAGGGTCAGAAATTACCTAAAAAATAGGAATTGAAAGACAATGGGAAGAATGACAAGTAAAAGACTAGATTAGACAATGTCTGAGAACTAGGAAGTGAGTCCAAAGCAGTTCACTAAAGGAACAAAGCCCTGCTCCCGAGTTTTCTAGGAAAAATTAGTTCCTGAATTCAAGGACTAACCTGCTGATATAGGAGGTTAAATTTTAGTGGAGGGGGAATACAAGTCATTGTGTTGTCCTGTGGCAAGGATGGTGTGCCAGCTTTGAGAGTCCTGGAGGAGGAGGAAGGTTACAGGCAGGAAAAGGAAAAGAGAGATTCGGAGCCATCACAATGGGAATTGGAAGGTAAGGGGCCTGTGGTGAGAACTGAGCACTAGGGAGGGTCAACAGGGTGGTCAGTGATCTTAATGCCAAGCTTCAGCTCCTACAGTCAGCCATTATCTCCTAGTTCATTCCCTGCCTTTTAAATATACAACCGATCTCATCTGTGTTTGGAAATGAATTGGACTTTGATGAGGACAGAAAAGGGAGCATGATTTTGGAGAGCCCACTTGTTGTTTTCTAGCACCATGTGGAAGTGCTAGAGAGCTTTCACTTACGTTACTTCACAGATACTTAAAACATACTTACATAATTTAGTTTGTTTGAATCTTTGTGAGAATAAATATTGAATGGTGTAGAAATAAGGGAGTTGGACAGGGAGTCAGCACTGGGTGGGAAGAGAGGAGATCACTGAACAACTAAGAGTTGATGTCCTTATGCACAAAATAAGATGAGGACTTGGTCTAGGTATCATAAAAAGAGTTCTTTCAGTTCTGACATTTTACAACATTCATTCATTCATTCATTCATTCAGTGCCAAGCATGATTCTAGGCACTGGGTGAACTGCACAAAAAGCCCTCATGGAGCTAACATTCTATTGGGAGAAACAGAGACACAAACATATATGCAGAGAAATATCTGGGGTATGTTTTCAAATAGTAAGTGCTATAAAGGGATGTAGAGAGGAAGAGGAAGTGACATTTGAACAGGAAAAGTGAGTCATGTGGATATCTGAGGTAAGCACATTCTAAGGGATGGATGGAGGCCCCTGGACAGGCTCTATTTCAGGAGCAGCAAGGAGGTGGTAGCAGCCAAGAGGAAAGTGGTAGGCAATGAGGGCAGGGGGCTGTGGTTCCAGATCTGACAGAGCCTCAGTCCCAAGGCAGGTGATGGGGAAGTGGCCTCAGGAGTCTGACTGCTGTGTGTAGGGCAGAGTTTGGTTTAAGGATGGGTAGGTGGGTAGCCTGGAAGCGGAGGCCAGAGACAGACAGGAGGCTTTCTTTGTTAGATACCCTGGTGAGACATGACAGTAGTTTGGGCTAGGCTGGTAGTGGATGGAGTGCTAAGCAATGATAGGATTTGGAATATATTTTGAAGTTAAAGCCATTGGGGATGTTGATGGATTGGATGGGAGTCATTAAGGAATGAGAGCAAACAAGGATGTCCCAAAGCTGATGGCCAGAGCAGCTAATAGTGGCCCCCTTATCTGGGCTGGGGTACACATGGCTGGGAAGGAGGCAAGAAGCAGGGATTTAGACCTGCCAAGTTTAAGAACTCCAACTGGATTCCTAGGTGAGCTGTTGAGAAGGGAGTTGAATATACAAATCAGACACTTAAAGGAGAGAGAAAGCTGGAGGCAGATAGTCAAGCATCATCATTGAGTAGATGCATTTAACACCGTGGAATTGACTGAGATTACCTAGGCAGTAAGTGTAGACAAAGAAAGGACTGAAGTAAGAGCTCTGGGGCATCCAAACATTTTGAGGTAGGGAAGAAGAGGGACAGCTATTAAAGGAGACTAAGCAGCAGCAACCAGTGAGAGGAAGGAATCCAGGAGAGTGTGTGCGCTCGTAGGTCAGAGAATGAAGGGTTTCGGGGGAGGCATGTTGTGCCTAACAGTATGGAGAGGTTAAGGTTCAAACCGAGGGCTGATCGATGTGCAAAACAGAGAGGTGGGGAAGAGTAGTTCAGTGCAGTGTCAGGTGCAAAAGCTTAGTTGGAATACACTAAAGAGGGGAACTGGAGGAAGTAAGGAGACAGTGAGGCAAGACCATTCTTTAAGGGGTCTTTTTTGAAAGGGCGGAGAAAATGAAAAGGTAGCAGCAGGGGATATGGTGCCTAAAGAGAATTATTTATTGGGATGGGAGGTATTGTGGCAGGTTTTTATGCTGTTAGGAATGATCCAATAGAAGAGGAAACATCAGTGATGCAGAAGAGAAACAGGAATGATAAAAGCAAAGTCCTTGCCTGGGCAGGAGGGGCTGGGATTCAGTGTCCAAGGGGTCACTGAGAGGAGCAGAAACATCTCAGCTACTGCAGGAGGGGAGGCGGATGCAGGTTGTCTGAGAGATTTGGAAAATGAGGCAGTTCTGGTGTGATTGCTTCTATGTTTTTCAGTGAAATAAGAAGAAAGGTGTGTGGGCCCTCTGTATGTCCTCCTTGGAGAAGTGTCTATTCAGGTCCTTTGCCCATTTTTTAATTGGATTTTTTGTCTTCCTGATGTTGAGTCATATGAATCCTTTATATATATTGGAGATTCAAACCCTTGTCTGATGTATCATTGACAAATATGTCCTCCCGTACAGTGGGTTCCCTTTTCATTTTGCCGATGGTTTCTTTAGCTGTGCAGTAGCTTTTTAATTTGATGTAGTCCCACTTGTTTATTTTTTCCTTAGTTTCCCTTGCCCTAGCAGATATATTGGCAAAAATATTTCTTATGTGAGGCAACTGAAATTTTACTGCCTATGTTTTCCTCTAGGATTTTTATGGTATCACAACTTATATTTAAGTCTTTTATCCATTTTGAGTTTATTCTAGGGTATGGTGTAAGTTGGTGGTCTAGTTTCATTTTTTTTTTTTTTGCAAGTACTAGTCTAGTTCTCCCAACACCATTTATTGAAGAGACTGTCATACTTAACATCACTAGCCATCAGAGAGATGCAAATTAAAACCACAATAAGATATTACCTCACACCTGCCAAAATAGTTATCATTAATAAATCAACCAACAACAAGTGCTGGCAAAGATGTGGAAAAAAGCAAACCCTAGTGCACTGTTGGTGGGAATGCAGACTGGGTGCAACCACTCTGGAAAATAGTGTGGAATTTCCTCAAAAAATTAAAAGTGGAACTGCCTTTTGACCCAGTGATTCCACTTCTGGGAATATACCCAAAGAATCCTGAAACACCAATTCAAAAGAACATAAGCACCCAGCATAGTAGTGTTATTTACAATAGCCAAGATTTGGAAAAAACCTAAGTGCCCATCAGTACATGAGGAGATAAAAAACCTGTGCTACACTTACACAGTGGAATACTACTCAGCAGTAAAAAGGAAGGAATTTTTACTTTTTGCAACTGCATGGATGGAACTGAACACTATTATGCTAAGTGAAATAGACCAGTCAATGAAAGACAAATAGTATATGATCTCACTTACAACTGGAACCTAATGAACAAAATAAACTAACAAGCAAAATAGAATCAGAGGCATGGGAACATGGAATAGACTGACAACTGCAGGAGAGGAGGGGAGAAGTGGGGACTGGTTGGAAGAAGGTGAAGTGGTTAGACAAAGAACATATACGCATGACCCACAGACATGAATAACAGTGTGGGGATTGACGGTGGAATGGGGGATGGGTAGGGGAGGGGGCAAAGGGGGAAAATTGAGACAGCTGTAATAGCATCAACAATAAAAAATATTTAACTTCCAAAAAGAAAAAAGAGAGAAAAAGAAAGAAAGGTCACTGACTGGGTGTGAGAAATGAAAGGGGATATTGGCAGTTTGAAGGAAGCTGTGAAGCAGTCAGCCTGGGGTGGGGGTAGAGGGTAACTTGAACAGAGACAAGTATTGAGATTTCCAACAAGTCACAGACACCCATGTACATACAATTCTACCCAGAGATTTGGGGTGACTAGAAATGAAGGGAGGGTGAAGGTCAGAGAATGAGGAATCCACACGATACCTTGCACACATTTGGATAAGTCCCTCAAGTTAAAGACATAATGGGACTTGGTTGGGGTTGGCAGAAGATCAACACTCATTCTGCTATAGATCTCAACTGAGGCCTCCACTATGTTGTATGCGGTTTTCTTGACAGCTGGTGTGAAGTCACTCAGGAAGCCATTTAAGATAGCCTAGAACCAGAAACATGTAGAAGGTTAGAGTTTTTTCCCACCAAAAATCCACCTTTTAAATGTTGCAGATTTGATTATGAGTTTTCTAATAACAATTAGAAAGCTGAATTCCAACACAAGGATGTCTGAGGGTTAAATTCTTCCATTTGTTTCAGAATATGTTCTCAAGAAGGGGCTCACTCCTGTCTTCTGTGATTGTCTGCTGGTGCCTGCGCAGCCAGCATTCATACCTGGCCAGTGAATTTACCATAATGTACTCAGGTACCAGAGACAGCTGCTTGCTGTGGATCCAGAGGGTCTTCAGAGGGTGCCCAGACTCATCCGGAAATAAACTGAAGTCCTCCCTGATTCTTACCCGTGAAAGACCAACAGTTCCACAGACTTGCTTAAAGTGCAACTTCCTTGTGAGGACCGACTCCTCAGTTCCCCGCTCAGTTTGCAGCAGCTCCCTGCTCAGACCAGGGACGTGGAAGTCTCCCTTGGCATCTCTCATTCCCTGTCTCACAGTCGATTTTGAAAACATTTGTTGAACCTATCTCTTTCCCTTGACATGATCTGTTCCAGCCCCAATGCTTTTTTATCTCAGCTTCTTCACTCCCTCCCTTATTCACTGTTCTCCATTTCCACTGTCATCTCCTTTCAGTTACTTTAATTATACAATTCAGCACTGCACCCCGTCTGTCCATGCTCTGCCCCTACCCAGCCTCCTCACCTTACCTTCTCTCCCCGCTGATTACTCTGTCCCAGACACCCTGGCCTTACCACCCATGCTCTCTCCTCCCTCAGGGTCTCTGCCCATGGACCCTCCTCCCTCCCCCTCACGTCTGTCTGCTTGGGAGGGACTTTCTCATCCTTTGTGTTTTAGGATACATGTCATCTCTTCAGAGAGGCCTCCCCAGACTACCCCATTTAAAGTAAGTCCTCCATCAGTCTCTTACGGCTTTGTGATCTTCTCAGATACAACGCGCCGCAAAATGGAAGTACATATTTATTAGCTAGCCTCCTGCCCCCAGCTGCTTGGGAAAATCATTACAGGTTTGTATAGATAAATTCTCACTATTAACCTTGGAGTTGCTCATGCGAGAAGCCACCAGAATGCGTATCAATGCTTGTGAGTCAGTCCTTGTGATTTTAGATTTAGGGCTCATATATGAGATTTTTTGAAATAAACAGAAGTATTTGTTTTCAGTGAGCCTCCTGTGGGACTTTATTGTTCGCAGTTTATGAAGACTTTCTGTTTGAGGTACTTGCTCTCCTGGGCCCCTGATGCGAGCTTAACATTATTCATATGGCCCACGTTTTAAGTAGGACTCTTCTGATATATATAAAATAAAAAATTTACCATACACATTATATATACATTATATATAAACTGTCCAGTTTGTTCTCCATAACACAAGTGCAATTATATATAACTAATATATAACATATTTTATATTAGTTATGTATACAAATACAGTTTTATAGATACATAACAAACATATTATCTGTTACATATTAGTTCATTTGTTTGTTACCTATCTCTATGGTGGAAGCCCCACAAGGTCAAGGATGAAATCTGCTTTGTTTAAAATGATACACCAATGTCTGGAGCACAGTAAGTACTCAGTAAACACTTTTTTAATATATGAGGAGCCATTAAACTGATGTTTACAAATTAAAGTAAGCATGTCATGATAGAGCTTAGTGAGGACTGCAGCTTCGTATTCCATTTAAAGGTCTGGCTTACACGACATGTTTGGTACCTGAAAAGCTTTTCCTGAGAATATACATGCAAGGTAGATCCAGAATTCTCACCATTTAGGGGAAGGATGCTTTGGCCTGAGGACATACTTAGTATTTTCTGGAGTTGATCGTAGTTTCAATTATTGTTGTTACAGCTTTATAAGTAAAAATCACATCTAATTTAGTAACATTATCAATTTAATTTGCTATTTGTGGTTTAGTTTACCCTTATAGTCATACATATTTCTTCCATATAAATTTCTGATAAATAAACACTAAGATATTAATTGTTGTTTAAGTGTGAATCACTCATAACCCATACAAATCCAATCTGTGCAAACTGTAAACTGTAATTAGTGATGTGTTTCTTGCATATCTCTGCTGTAGGAGGCAGCAAGTAGGTAACTAACTTGCAACAGACTTGCAAAAAAAGTACAGAGATATTACTGATGGTTTTAGAATTAGTATTTAGAACATTGTATATACACTAGGACATTAGAAATGTATCTAGAAATATTAGAACATTATATGTACACTAGAAATATATATATATACTATTTAGACTCCTAGGCTTCTTTACACAGTAAAATTAAATCAATCTATATGTGTTAACAAATGTACTTTGACTTACTGATTTTGCTTTTCGTCAATTCTTGGTTATACCTTGATTCTTTCCCCTCCATACAATGACAAAGGACAGGAAGGTAGGCTATGAATGCTTGGGCCCTGCTTAGATGAGCTGTGATAAAAAATGAATTTTGGGATGCGTGGAGATAGAGCAAGATTTTTTCCTACTACAGGTTGCATATCCTGTTCTGATAATGAGGAAAATGTGCTTCCCCACTTGAATGAATCCAGTGCAACCTGGTAGCCCCCTCACCCCCAATCTCTCAGCTTTGAGCATTTCATTTCCATTGTCACCCACAGCTAGTAGAGTTTTAAATATAAGCCTCTAAGTTGCAGTAGGAAGAAGCACTTCCTGCTTTCAGTGTGACAGCTGTGACATACTTGCTCAATGACATTCCTGTTGAGTGACACATTTCCGTGGACATGACAATCTCATAGGCAGAGGGAGAAGGCTAATGGTTGGAGGCAATTTCTTTTCCAGGACCCCAGATTCTACCTTTTCCTTTTATGCTGGGAAGCATTTTAGAATGATTAAAAATGATGAGCCCTGACTGGTGGCTCAGCAGATTGGGCATTGTCCTGCAAAGTGAAAGGTCATGGGTTTGATTCCCAGTCAGGGCACATTCCCGGGTTGTGGGCATATGAGGGCAACCGATCAATGTTTCTTTCACACATCAATGTTTCTCTCACACATTGATGTTTCTCTCTCTCTCTTTCTCCCTCCATTTCCTCCTCTCTAAAAATAAGTAAATAAAATCTTTAAAAAATGATGCTTTTGTTGGAATAACCTTGAATTTGCTTTATTAACATATGAAATAATTTGCAAACTTAGCATTTCATCATCAGGCATAAGTTCTTTGGCACACCCCTCACTACTGATCATATCAAAAAAATGTGTCAGGATAGCACAGCTGGGAATCATTTCAAACTTCTAAACGTATATGTAAGGGTTCTCAATACAAAAGGAGGGAACATAATAAAAGTCTTCTAATGCATGTGTTGGCCCCCACTACCCACTTCATGTCTGTTCTACAATTGGTGCTTATTAGAGCTCCTGTCCTTCCATATCCTAAAGTACCCTCCAGAAGTTTCAAAATGTGGCAGTTCTTATATTTCATTTTGGTATTAGCTTCTAAACAACTTATTGGAACTACTTAAACTGATTAAAAATAATTTCCTATGTATGTAAGCTATTTCAATGTGAAAACCAGTTTCCACTTCCTTACGGTTATGTTCATGCTGGCTCTGCTCCTTTCTGTCCTCCGAGGGCGCCCATTGGAAGGAGAGGCTGATGGTGCAAATGCAGAGGCTCACTGCATCCCTGGCCCTCTTTGACTCCTAGGTGGTTACCACCAAAGCCAGCTTCTTCAGACCTAACTGTCCCTTAACTATCTCATTCTGTACGCCCACTTCATCACTTCCTGCTTCTGCGAATGCATTCACCCATGTACCTTGTCCCCAGGATCTCTTCCTCCCTGTGCATTCCCATCATCCAGGACTCAGCTCACAGACTATCTTCTCTGAGCAGCTTTTGCTAGTTGGTCATGGTGTGCTTGCTTTAGCCATGCTGTCTCATCCCCCATTATCATTCTATTTAAAGTAATGCCTCCCATTTATGGAACACTTCTGCTGAGCACTCACAGGACAGGCACAGTTCTTCACCCCAACTGAAGGATGAGGAAGTAGCTCTTAGGAAGGTTGTACAGGTGGGAGAAATACGTGTGGTTGTTTCTATTGGAGGCAGTGGTGGCCCTGGAGGAGATGAATTCTGAGTTGTGCTGAGCTTGGGCTTGTGGGTGGTACCGGGGTTGCATCTGGTGGGCACATGGACACACTGACCTGGTGGTCAGGCAGGAGATAAACACAGAGGTGGGGGGCTGGGCAGTCGATGAGATCTGCTGAGAACTATGTGCAGAGTACTAAAACACAAGGACCCAGGGTACAGCCTTCTTTAAAGGTAAGGGCTGCACTTTGACAATCTGCATTTCTAAAACTATCTCTGAGACCACAAACACAGCAGGCAGTGATGTAAATGCTTGTCAGCTACTGCCCAGAGGCCCTGTGTTTCCCTGGCTTCTGCTCGGGAAAGGGACAGATGGGCTCGCCAGGAACACACAGTTTTGATCGTGGCAGTTGGGAGCAAATATGTTTTCTTTTTCCCTCTTGCCTAAGTTTAAATCCACACTCACCTGAAAAATCTGTTTCAGACTGTGCTCTGAGGGCATGGGGAGACACAGCATGCTGAAGTGTCGGATGAAGCGGGGGGTGACAGGGTTGCGGCCACCGCCTGGAGGTGCACATGCTGATACAATAGTTACGTCCTGTCAGGGAAAAAGCCACTTGGGTCACTAAGCAAAGGAAGAGGTGGGATCTGTCCATCCCAATAGCAGGGTTCAGAACCAATAATTTTTGAGGGCCTGGCCCCTTCCTGGATTGCATTACATTTTCCTACACATTATCTGCCTGATCTTCACAACCACCCCAGGGGATCATGATTGTTACCCCTATTTTTTTAGATTAAAAAAAGAAAGCCCTGGATAGTTAAGTTGCTCAAGGTCACTCAGCTAACCCATCTGCTTTATATAAATACTCCCATTTAAAAATTTAATCTTAAAAAATTACAAGACTTTTTATCTTAAGTTAAACTATATTCATTCAACAAATACTAAGTATAGTCGATTCTCATTATTTGTGGTCGTTGTGTCCTATAAAGTTGCCAGGAACACTGAATTAGCATGCATTGAATAATTGCTCCTTCAGGGAAATACACGATTAGGTTCCTTGAAGTCTCTAGTCACATCTTCATCAACAGAGCAACACATAACATTGCAGTTGCCTCTGGTCATGTCTCCTCCCTTGTCCTCTCCTCCCCTGCAGCCAGGCAGATTTTCCCACAGCATTTCCTTCAGTGGCTCCCCATCACTTAGAGGATAGACCCACATTTCTCATCGTTGAAACCATGGCCCCTTGGCTGACCTCTGTATCTCCTGCTGCTTTGGTGCTCACATTCCACACCACTGTGGTGTCCCACATTCCCTGCCTCTGAGCTGCAAGATGTTCCCTTTCCTTGTTTTGCCATGTTCTGTCTGCAAAAAAACCTGTTCTGACCTCACCTCCTTTGGGAGGGCTTCTCTCATCCTCACCCCCCACCCCTGCTTCCTTCCTGTCTCTCTCCATTTATCACCCTTTCTTATAGATACAAGCCCATCTGCCCTCTGAAGCTGGGGCCTACGGGAGGCGGGGGCTGTCTCACTTGTCCATGAATCTCCTGAAGCAAGTGTGACAAGAACTCAATGTGCAATGATGCACTGAATTACACATACAGAACGCTGAAGCCATAGGTTGTAGGCTAAGTTGTGCCTTTCTTTCCCTCCTCCTGGCCAATCATATGTTGAAGCCCTAATGTGACTGAATTTGGAGATAGGGTCTTTAAAGAAGTAATTAATTTACAATGAGGTCATGAGGGTGGGCCCTAAGCCAGTGTGATCAGTGTCCTTATAAGAAGAGGAGGTTTGAACACAGATGAGTAGAGGGAAGATTATGAGAAGATCTAAGGAGTAGACAGCCATCTGTAAGCCAAAGAGAGAGGCCTCAGAACAATCCAACCCAGATGACCTCTTGATCTCAAACTTCTAGCCCTTGGAATTGTGAGAAAATGCATTTTTGTTGTTTGAGTTACTTTGTTATGGCAACTAAAGAAAACTAGCACACCAGTGGTTTTCAACTGGTGTGCCACAAGGATTTTTAAAACAAGCAATATCCGACTGTTTAGTCAGGAGTGCTGACCTCTTTTCCCTTAGACGGTCAAATAACAAAATGACAGCAGCCAACACA
Source organism: Tonatia bakeri (assembly GCA_004024845.1). NCBI lineage: Eukaryota > Metazoa > Chordata > Mammalia > Chiroptera > Phyllostomidae > Tonatia > Tonatia bakeri. Next base: position 72,066 of record PVIA01006389.1, on the reverse strand, counting down.
GCAATAGCTGCCAGCGTGAATGCTCTGTCTCGAACCATAAATGTGTAGGTCGTACAACAGGGCTGCATCTTCTTCTTGGTCACGTTGCATAACAAATTTGTGTCTGTTTGGTCAATTCTTTGTGCCAGAAATCCTTATACACAAATATAGGCACCCGATTTTTTAAAAAGTCACTTTGGAGCAAAAAGGGTAGGCAATTACTATTATTATTATTTTTTTTTGGTAAATCAAAATTATACCTGCTTTTTGTCAGATTGAAAAAATATAATAATTTTTTGGTGTGCTGTAGAATTTTAGTGATTAGTTTATGTGTGCTATGAGGTGAAAAAAGGTAGAAAATCACTGTAACATACCACATTTCCTTGCTGCTTAAATGTAAACAAATTTTAAACCTAAAATAACCTGTATGTCTTTCCAAAAGAGTTTGTTTCTGTCATAAAATCCACCAAAATCTTGATACTGCCGAAGTAATTCAATTGGAGGCTGAGAGCCATAGCGATCCAGTCTGGGCATATTTAAATCATCAACAAAAATCACAACGTGCTTGTTTCCTGGTGCTCCTAGGGAATTAAGATGAATTTAATTTAAGAATCAAGATTTGCCTTTGGCAAATGTAAAACTAACTTTAGGTAAGGCTTGGACTCAACAGACACCCTGCAGGTCATAATAAGCTCAGTCCTCTTAGGAGTGAGGAGGGCCCAGCAGAGTCCTGCCTGAGGAGGAGAGACCTCCCTCTGGCTCCACCCAGGCCCCTGCAGGGAGATGTGGACCTAGCCAGGTGTCCACATTCACCCTCATTCTCAGAGGTGCATAATGATGCCCACTCTCTAGGTCGGTTTTGACCTTTCTCAATCCTAGCCACTCCCACTGAGTATGGGGTTGGGAAGGTCATTTCCTTTTCACAGTAGGAAGCAACAGATCTCCAAAATCTTCATATAAATGCTGTCTCACCACAGGCTACAGGAAATATAGGACTAGATATTTAAAAACATCCTGATGATATCAAAGTGAAATCCAGTACAGTGGAGCTGGACCGGGCTATATTTTACTTAAAGAAAATCAATATATACACTTTTCAGGGGAGAAAGGAGAACAATGTAAGCAGAGATGACTCAACCCTGTCATCAAACGCTTGACAATTCCAAGGTAACTGAGCCAAACCCCATGTCCCACCCCATTCTCCAGTCCCTGAAAACCAAGAAGCAGGACAGAGGTGGGGAGAGGTTCTAAGAAAGACTGGCATCCACTGCCCTGTGCCCACCTGAGCAGGAAGAATGGAACGGAGAGGTTGCAGTGAAGCAGCTGGTATCCCCACAGCTTGGCATGGCAGGGCCTATTAGATGATGGACCATGTGGAAGGCAGCTGAGTTGAGCTCTGGCTAGTATTCCACCCAGGAGGGCTTGAGTGGGTGAGTGGGCCTCAGAAGGAAAAGGCTGCAGGATGTACTGCTGGAGGGTGGGATCAAGGGAGCTGAGACCCTGATTCCCAGCATTAGGGAACCTTCCAATGCAGAGGTCTTTCGGAAGTCCCTCAGAGAGCCTGCTCCTGGAAGCCCACCACACAGACAGCATGGACAAGCATCTAGCGCCGGCCAGAGAAGCAGGGACGATCCACACAGAGGTCTACTAAACACCTGGTAGGGAGAGGACACTTGTCCTTCTCTCTCCTCCCATCCCTACACACCAGAGCCTCTGGGGTGGGGGGCAGACCAGGTGAGAGAGCAGCCATGCCCCTCCCCACCTCCAGCACCTGGAGCCATATGTCTGGCTTGTGACACAAGGGAGGAAGAGCTTTCGGTTGGGTTTGGGATTGAAGTTTTATATTGAACTAGCCTCAAAATAATAGAAAGTGACCAAAAAGCTATGCTATTTATCTAAGCAGTTAATAAGGAGGGGTAAGGGAGGTACCACTAAGCCTGGCTGAAAATGCTGACTTAAGAAACGCTGAGTTGAAGATGATGGTAGAAGTAAACTATTTGCTTGCTAACAGGAGTAGATCTAGATATATAGCACAAGAAAGAAGGCTGTTAATGAAATCACCTTTCCAATTAAATTATGTGAAGAAAATACCCAATTGTAATTTTATTACATACACTGTTTTTTAGTGAATTAGTTTGTGTGAGGCAGATGAAAATAATTCTTACCTAGAATATTTTTTCTTTTCTTTTCCAGTTTTGACTCAATGATTTCTTGTGTTCTTGCAGATGAAGTTTGAGCAGAAAAATTTAGATAAACAGGAACATAGCCAGCTGATTCTTGAATTTTACTTAGCAATCCTTTTGCAATAACAGACTTTAAATTTAAACAAATGTTAATGATTTCACATTCAATATAATATCTTTCAATAGTCCTTATCAGTAACAATTTGCTACAATGAATACGAAATAAGATAATAGGAGAGGGGTTAAAGCCAGATTTAAATGTCGGTCTTTCTCTTCTTGGAGATTCCATTTAATTATATTAGAGCCAAAGAACTATTCTTTTTTTAAAATATATTTTATTGATTATGCTATTACAGTTGTCCTACTTCCCCCCTTCACTACCCTCCACCCTGTACACCCTCTCCCACCCACATTCCCCCCTTTAGTTCATGTCCATGTGTTGTAAGTTCTTTAGCTTCTACATTTCCCATACTATTCTTACTCTCCCCCTGTCTATTTTCTACCTACCATCTATGCTACTTATTCTCTGTATCTTTTCCTATTCTCTCCTCCTTCCACTCCCCTATTGCTAACCCTCCATGTGATCTCCCTTTTTGTGGTTCTGTTCCTGTTCTAGTTGTTTGCTTAGTTTCTTTTGGTTTTGTTTTAGGTGTGGTTGTTAATAATTGTGAGTTTGCCGTCATTTTTACTGTACATGTTTTTTGTCTTCTTTTTCTTAGACAAGTCCCTTTAACATTTCATAAAATAAGGGCTTGGTGATGATGAACTCCTTTAACTTGACCTTATCTGAGAAGCACTTTATCTGTCCTTCCATTCTAAATGATGGCTTTGCTGGATAGAGCAATCTTGGATGTAGGTCCTTGCTTTTCATGACTTGGAATACTTCTTTCCAGCCTCTTCTTGCCTGTAAGGTCTCTTTTGAGAAATCAGCTGACAGTCTGATGGGAACTCTTTTGTAGGTTACTGTCTTCTTATTTCTTGCTGCTTTTAGGATTCTCTCCTTCATTTTTACCTTGGCTAATGTAATTATGATGGGCCTTGGTGTGTTCCCTCTTGGGTCCAACTTCTTTGGGACTCTCTGAGCTTCCTGGACTTCCTGGAAGTCTATTTCCTTTGCCAGAATAGGGAAGTTCTCCTTTATTATTTGTTCAAATAAGTTTTCAATCTATTGCTCTTCCTCTTCTCCTTCTGGTACCCCTATAATTCAGATGTTGGAATGTTTAAAGGTGTCCTGGAGATTCCTAAGCTTCTCTTTGTTTTTTTGAATTCTTATTTCTCCATTCTTTCCTGTTTGGTTGTTTCTTTCTTCTTTCTGGTCCACTCTATTGTTTTGAGTCCCAGTTTCCTTCCCATCACTATTGGTTCCCTGTGCATGTTCCTTCATTTCTCTTATCATAGCCTGCATTTGTTCATCTAATTTGCGACCAAAATCAACCAAATCTGTGAGCATCCTGATCACCAGTGTTTTGAACTGTGCATCTGATAGGTTAGCTATCTCTCGGTCACTTAAAAGGATGGGTTCTGGGGCTTTGATTTGTTCTTTTTGAGCCATCTCTTTTTATTTTTCGGTCTGGTCACACCTGTTACAGTGAGGGGCAGAGCCTTAGGTATTCACTAGGGCAGGGTACCCCAGTTGCTGGGTTGTGACATTGTATGTGGGGGTGGGGTTGAGAGGGAACAAAGGCAGTTGCTCTGTTCTCTGTGGGACCTCATTCCCCTCTGCTGCTTTCCCCAAACAAACTGGGCCCTTCTAGTGTCAATTCCCATGTGGGTGGGCTTGTGCATGCTCTGGGACCCTGCAGACACCTCCCCTGTGAAGCTGGGTGTCACTCCGTGCCCCTCAACTCCCACAGGTGTCCTCCACCAGTTTCCCAAGGCTCTATTTCCCAGCTCTGTGATCCTGGGTTGCATGCACTGCCTTGCTTTATGATTGCCACCTCACTGGGTCTGCTGGTTGTCACTTGCCACCCCTGGGCTGGGGTCTGCCAGCTGCCGCCTGTGCACTCAGGGTCCACCCAATGCAGTCTTGTGCGTCCCGGATGCCTTACGTGCCCCCGGATGCCTTACATGCCCAGTCCCACTGTTCTCTGCTCTCCATGCCTCGACCCGCACCTGGCTGCTCATCTCCGCCCCTCCTACTGGTCTGGATGAATGGTTCTATTTCAACTTCTTAGTTGTCTGACTTCCATTCAGATCAATTTTCTGTCATTTCTGGATGTTACTCTGTTTCTAAATTGTTGTTGTCCCTATCTTGGTTGTGTGTGGAGGTACAGTGCATCCACTTATGCCTCCATCTTGGCCGGAAGTCACCACCAAAGAATTATTCTAATCAGCTATCTCAGCAAAAAGTTTTTATTTTAGCTTGAAGCCAACCTTGGTTACTATCCAAGTCAATTTAATAGCAAGAATCATCCAAAGGGCCCACACTTCTTGTAGAACGGATTTAGAAAGGAAGCAGTGGATCTCCATGTGTATGGACTCCCCTTAAAACCAACAGGACCTTAAAACCAATCAGCGTTCTCCTCTAGACTCTGTCTAAACACCACTGCTGTGTTAGGGACAGACACAAACTGCTTTGGCCAGCTCCTACCAGGGATGCAACATAAAAGCCCCAAACACCAAATATTGGTCCCTAGGATACTCTGGTTTATATAGTATTGGCACCAAGACTTTATTCAGAAACTAATAAACTTAGGAGTAATTCCCAAGATCACTATAGAGTGAGCATAGTGACATTCTTCTTGAAAAAATAATCAAAATTCAAAATAATTTTCCTTAAGAAATAATGTGTTATTTATGGGGCTTACAACTCTAAGTCCACCACACCCTCATTTTGGGAAAGAGCTTCTTGTTTGGGGAAGGTTTCCTACCTTGCCAACTCCAGTTGTTCCAGTAAATAATACTGAATGCCTGACCGCCAGTAGTTTTTCCATTAGGTACCCAAAGCGCACTGTGTCAACTGTGGGCACAAGCATTTCAAAAAATGGAACATCTCGGTTGTACTTGAAGGTGGGGATGATTCTTTCCCAGGGGTCCAGCCGTTTGGTGTCGAAGTCCATGTGAATGCTCCACAGGTCGCCAGAAGTGGGAAGCTAAAGAATGGAATTAAGCACCACTTTCAAAAGGATTGGCACATGGCAATAGAAATATTCATGCAAAAACAAAAGCAGTCGAGAACCTGAATGATTTGGATTTTTTCTTTGTAGATAAGTAGTTGTTTCAGTGTGAGAGTTTAATTCTTTAAACATAATCATGTAACATAATGCATGAAAAAATCTGATATATTGAGTATATCAAAACCCCATATTAGAATTGTAAAGTATTTTCAATTCAACTCAACATTTGGGGGTTTACTTGTGACACATATTGTGCTGGATGAGACCAAGACTCTGTCTGAAATTTGCATGGGGGACAGAAGGACATTACTTAGTACCCATGGAGAAAAAGTTCTAATGGACTTTAGTACATGCGCAAAGGAGGGATGGCTCATTTTTTCTACCAGGTGGTCGAAAGCTTCTAAGAGGTGGTGATGCCACAGCTCCGACTTGAAGGACAAGCAAGAGTCAGATGGGCAAAGAAGGAATGGCATGGGGATGGGGAAGCAGGGGTCAGGGTTCAGGTTTAGAGAACAGGTCAGAGGTTGGAGCCATTGAAAGTGCCACGCGTGCTGGGGACTATGAGGGCACTTCACACAGTGAGAGGTGATTCAGGGAATACAGACAGGGTCCAGGTTATGAAAAGCCTCACTTGTTAGAGTTTGGAGCAAGAGTTCTGCAAAGGATGCTAAGTAGGTGGGTGACGTGATTAGATTGCATTTCAGAAGGTTCATTCTGGTAGCTGTGTAAAGCAGTGCTGTTTCATAATCATTTGACAGTGACTCAGTGAGAAATCCATTTGAAAAGGTGACCTAGTAATACATATACGTGTGTGTACAAATATGTATGATGTGCACTCCTACTATCTGCAACTCACTCTATTTCCTATTCTATTTTTTTAAAAAAATTTGAGGTATAATACCCTTTGTCAGATTTTAAAAATCCAGTTCAGAGTTTTAAAATTTCTGGATATAAAATTTCCGGATATAAATTTCAATGTAACCACCCCTAAATCTCAATACAGAACATGTATTGAGATACATTCCAGCGCCTCAGAAGCTCCTTTCTTCCCTTTCCCTGTCAGTAGTAGCCACACCTGCATCCTCCTCCTCTGAGGTAAGTCACTAGTTTATCTGTCTGACCTACTTGCCTATGCTTGTACTAATATCGCACTTTGATTATTGTTGCTTTATATCAGGAGTCCCCAGCCCCCAGAGCTGTGGACTGGTGCTGATCTGTGGCCTGTTAGGAACCAGGCCACACAGCAAGAGGTGAGCAGTGGTCAAGCGAGTGAAACTTCACTAGCATACCGCCTGAGCTCGGCCTCCTGTCTCCCCTCCCGTCCCCTATCCCCCAATGTCCATGGAAAAATTGTCTTCTATGAAGCCGGTTCCTGGTGCCAAAATGGTTGGGAACTGCTGCTTTGTAATCCTGAATTCTTGAAATTGTATAGCTTAAGCCCTCCAAATTTGTTTTCCTTCTTTAAGACTGTATTATTATAGGTCTTTAACACTTTCATATAAGTTTTATAATGGGATTGCCAATTTCCATTTAAAAATCTATTAGGGTTTTGTAATTGGAATTATCTTGAATTTTCAGAATATCCTGGAAAGACTGTCCTCTTAATAATGAGTATTCTAACTCGTGAACATAGTATATCTCTGTTTATTTAGATTTTTTAAAATTTCTCTTGGCAATATTTTAGTTTGTAGTGTGGAAGACTTTCATATCTTTCACTAGGTTTATTCCCAAGTATTAGATATTTTGTTACAATTAAAAAGACACTGTTTTAAAATTTCATTTTTGAACTTTCTGTGGAGCTTGTATCCAATGATTTTGCTAATTTACTTATTAATTCTAATCATTTATTTGTAGATTCTTTAACATTTTCTACTATTCAGTTACTTTTTCCTGCAGAAAAATGACATTTTAATTTCTTCATTTCCAAAGTTTGTTTTATTTATTTTTCTTGCCTTATTGTACTAGCTAGGAGCTCCAGCATAGTGTTGATTAAAAGTTGTGATAGTGGCTATCTCATTTGTAAGAACTGAATTGTGAGTCTTTCAACTGATTTCAAAACCTATTAATAGATTGTAACCTGTAATTGTAAAAGACACTGGCATAGAGGTGAGTTAGACAGGACTGAACCATAGGCAAGGGAATAATAAGCTATTTTAACAACCCAGAAAAGAAACTGAGTTATCCAGAGGCAATAGAATGAAGAGATGAGGACATATTTAAAAAAATATAATTAGAAGAAAAAGTTCGCTCAACTTAGTGTTTCATTGGCTATGGAAAGGTGAGAAAAGAAAGAAGAATCGATAACACTCTGAATTCTGGCTGGTACTGGAAGGCGGTAAGTTCTCTCTCTGAGGAGCTGGGCCTCAGAGAAAGGAAGGGAGGGAGAAAGAGATGGAGAGAAACATCAAAGTGAGAGAGAAACTTCCACCAGTTGCCTCTTGACAATGTCAGTTATAGCTCTATTTTTTCAAGTCCAGGATAATGTGTATATGTTGCATTTAGCTATATCTCTTTGGTCTTTTCATCTGGAAAAGTTCCCCAGCTTTCTTTGTCTCCCATATCAGACATTTTTGAAGAATATAGCTCAGTTTATTTTATAAAATGTTTATGTGTTTGGGTATTCCAGGTGTATCCTCACCAATAGATTCAGGTCATGCATTTTTGAAAGGAATACCTCAGAAGCAAGGTTGTATCCTTATTTGTGTGCCAGGTCAGGCGGCATAGGTTAGTCCTGATATTGATAACATTAAATAGATCACTTAGTTAGGTGGTATCTACAAGGATTTTTACTGCAATGATACTCTTTTTCTCTTATCTGGACTGCAATTAAGCAGTGATTTGTAGGAGGTCCTTTGAAACTATGTATATTTTTAATCAAACCTTCACACACTAGTTTTAGTATACATTGACAATTCTTGCCTAAACCAATTATTACCATAATAGTTGCAAAGTAATAATTTTCTGACTCCATATTTTCTCTTCTACAGGTTAGTTGGTATTCTACTGTAAGGAAGAGCTCTTCTTTCTCCTCCATTAATTTATTTCTTTGTGTATATTTTATTATCAGTATGGACTCACAGGTTTTTATTGCTTTCAAAGCCTTGTAACCCCATACCATTGTTTATATTGATGCTCAAATCTGCCCCTTCAAACTGGCTCTTGTGTTCTTTTGACATGTCCCATTGTTCTTTGAGCAATTCTTTAGTATCTGACATAAGAAAATGTTCTAGTCTCACTTTGCACTTTCCCTGCCCCAGTCTTGGAATTAGCTGTTTCACTAAGGATGCTTAGTTCCCTTTTGTGGAGAAGAGTATTCAGAAATTATCATACTGGGTCTGTATGTTGCTATTGAGGTGTCATTGCTTCTAGTTCTTCTCAGCACACAGAACTATGAAATTTGTATATGTGCAAATACACAAATACACATGATGGAATCCATGAGTACCAATATTTCTGATTCTAATCTAATAACAAAGTGCATTCAAATCTTTCTCTTTCCATATTTATAATCCCTTCTCTAACAGTGAGAAAACTGTTTGCCATTATCCTCAACTTATTTATTTACTCAATCTTAGAATCCATAGAAAGGGGTTTCAGAATTGCTAAACCACCACACTGTGAAGAATAAGTTTACTAACTCGAATTCAATACTCATTTCTTAGTATGAAATTTTTTTATAGTTTTATACCTTAATTTCTTCATATGGCTAAGAGAGGACTCCTAAAAAATTTAGTACAATAAATTTTATCTACAGTAAAAGAGAATGAATGATTTAGAAACTCTTTTAGTGGCCCTGGCTGGTGTAGCTCAGTGGATTGAGCGCGGGCTGCGAACCAGGCATCGCAGGTTCGATTCCCAGTCAGGGCACATGCCTAGGTTGCAGGCCATGTCCCCCAGCAATTGCACATTGATGTTTCTCTCTCTCTCTCTCTCCCTCCCTTCCCTCTCTAAAAATAAAATAAAAATAAAATCTTAAAAAAAAAAAAGAAACTCTTTTAGTGAATAATTTATATCTTCAGTAGAACTAAGGCTTTTAAAATTTTAGCCTTGCAGTTTAGTTCTAATGGTTTGGAGCTAGTACGTTAGAGTTAACTGCACTGGGCTCTTACCCTGGCATCAGGATTGTCATCGAACTGTGTTCTAATGAACGTATCAAAAGCATCCAAGTAGCCTTCAGTTAGATTTCCACCCAAAGACCATAAATAACAGAATACAAAAGTCTGACATAGTACCGTGTTCAGTTTTGTTTGTTCCTAAAAGAACAAAGAGAAAGAACTTTAATGTTTTAGGTTAACACAAAAATAACCCTAAATTGCAAAGTCAAAAGACTTTTTTTTCCTGTAGACTCATGCATTTTTAAAAGGGCAGAGTGTATGTTTCTTATATTTCATTGGATAGTTCACAAAGTGATGTTTTATAGTAGTACAAATTTAAATATTCTGATGAGAAAGTGGATGTCAAGGAGTGTCCAAAAAAAAATCTCAAGGTTGTTTTTCAACTGACCAGGGTAACTCTGTTTGTGCCTGCATGAAGGTATTTAAGCAGCTACTGACGGTATATTAGAAATATGTTGCAGACTGTAAGAGAATTTAAACATTGAGTATAAGAGTCAACCATAGGCTCTCTAACATTCTTTTCAACTTTTAGATTCTGTTAATCTATTTACAGTCATTAGTCCCTGGAAAAATTAACTTTAAAGTCAAATGATCATATTGCAGAAAATTTGGAGTTAGTTATTTGCAAAGGAGCTATACGATAATCTCATTTTCTAGCTTTATAGCAGTAGTAAAACCCTTCATACCATTGTCAAATTAATTCCATCTTTTCCAAATATCAAAGACTCCAATAAGCAACAGAGTGTAGTAACTTTGCTAATGTCTACTTGTGGGATTGCTTGGCTGCATTTTTTATTGATAAAGTTTAAACCATCATCAACATAACGTTGGAAAAGGTTCAATATATATTCTTGGGTTTCTTCATTCAGCTGAAAATAAAACAAATAATATTTTAGTGAGACCAGATGAAATGTGTAATTAAGTTTAGAAATGGGTTGGTTCACATTTTTATATTGCAATGTATTTTGTGACTTTTAGACTAAAGGGTATAAATATAATAAGACAAAAATAAATAACATTTAAAAAAATCTCCTGTGACTTGGGACACATGGGAAGATTTTGGGTGCCAGATGATGTCTTACATCTTGATCTGGTAATAGGTACACAGGTGTTTATTTTATAATCATTTGTTAAAATGTCAATATGTATTTCATCTAGTCTGCTATATTGATATCTCTAACAATTAGAACTGATGAAAAAGAAGAACCATAAAAGAAGACATTAAAAATATCTATGTAAGGTAGTGGAAATAACTTCCGAAGATTTTAAAAAGAATGTAGACCCTCACCATTCCTATTCCACATTGTACTGCAAGTCTAAGCTAATGTAGTAGGACCATAGAAGAATATGAATGGTATACAGATTGGGAAGGAAGAAATAAAGTTGTCTTTGTTCACAAATGATGTGATTGTCTATGTCAATCCCAAAGAACTGACCAAAAAATCCTGCAACTAATAAGTAGGTTTAGTGAGTTTCCAGTACACAAGGTTAACACATGAAAATCAGTTGCTTTCCTATACACCAGCAGTGAGCGATTGGAATTTTAAATGAAAAACAAAACATGACTTGTATTACCTACAAAAATAAAATAGTATAAATCTAACAAAGTACATACAAGATCTATATGAGAAAAACTGTAAGACTCTGATAAAAGAAACCAAAGAAGACCTAAATAAATGGAGAGATATCCCATGTGCATGTATAGGAAGTCCTGTTACTAAGATGTCAGTTTGTTTTAACTTTAGATAGATTCAATGCAATCTATATCAAAAGCCCAGCCAATTACTTTGTGGATATTAAACTGATTCCAAAGTTTATATGGAGAGGCAAAAGGCCCAAAATAGTCAACATCATATTAAAGAACAAAACTGGAGAACTGACACTACCCAACTTAAAGACTTACTGTAGAGCTACAGGAATCAATACAGTGTGGTACTGGCAAAATAATAGACAAAAAGGTCAATGAAACAGAATAGAGACCCCAGAAATAGACCCATACAAATATGTCAATTAATCTTTGACAAAGGAATAAAGGCAGTAAAAAGAGAAAGAATAGAGTTTTCAACAAATAGTGCTGGAAAAACTGGGCATCCACATGCAAAAATCATGAATCTAGACAATGATATTACACCTTTTGCAAAAATTAAAATGGATCATAGACCTAAATGTAAAACTATATAGCAAAACTATAAAACTTCTAGAAGATAACAGAATAGAAAATTTAGGTGACTTTTGGTTTAGAAATGAGTTTTTAGATACCACATTAAAAACACAGTCCATGAAAGAAAAATTGACAAACTGGACTTCATTAAAACTGAAAACTTGTGCTCTGTGAAAGATGTAGATTGTTAAGAGAATGAAAAGACAAACCAAACTGGCAGAGAAATCTTTGCAAAACACATATCTGATGAAGGACTTATATCCAAAGTATAAAAACAATTCTTCAAACTCAACAATAAGAAAACATACAACCCAATAAGAAATGGGCAAAGGTCTGGCCAAGATGGAGGTGTAGGTAGACAGGCTTTGCTTCCTTCCACAACCAAAAGAAGGGTAACAACCAATTTAAAAACAAAAAATGAGAACTGCCAGAAAATCAAACTGTATGGAAGTCCAACCAAGGAGTTAAATAAGAAATATTCATCCAGACTGTTAGAAGGGGTGGAAAGGGGAAGTTGGGGCAGAGAGGATGTGTGGCAAGGCAGTGGATGATGAAACGGGATACCCCACATTTGCATGCGGATAAACTGGGAGGAACAACTGAGGAGCAAGACAAGCCACAAAACACAGGTTTCCAGTGTGGGGAAATAAAGCCTCAAAACCTCTTACTGTAAAAACCTGTGGGGTTGTGGTGGTGGGAGAAACTCCCAGACTCATAGGAGAGTGTTGGAGAAGCCCATGGGACCCTTGAACACATACAAGCCCACCCACCCAGGAATCAGCACCCTAAAGGACACAATCTGCTCAGGGGTAGCAAGGGAAGTGACTGAAAGTGCAGCAAGAGCTGAGCAAATAGCATTGTTTCCTCTCTGACCCTTCCCCACACATGGTGCCACTACGCTGAGAAGTGGGTTGTCCCACCCTGGAGAATACCTAAGGCTCCACACCTTACAACATAATGGGTGTGCCAAGACAAAGAAATATGGCCCAAATGAAAGAACAGATCCAAACTCCAGATAAACAACTAAGCAACAAAGAGATAGCCAACCTATCAGATACAGACTTCAAAATACTGGTAATCAGGATGCTCACAGAAATTGTTGAGTATGGTTACAAAATAGAGGAAGAAGTGAAGGCTATGCAAAGTGAAATAAAAACACACAGAGAACCAACAGTGAAGGAAAGGAAACCAGGACTCAGATCAACAATTTGGAACAAAAGGAAGAAATAAACATTTCACCAGAACGAAATGAAGAAACAAGAATTTAAAAAAAATGTGGAGAGGCTTAGGAACCTTTGGAACAATGTTAAACATTCTAGCATCTGAATCATAGGGGTGCCAGAAGGAGGAAAGGAAGAGCAAGAACTTGAAAACTTATTTGTAAAACTAATGAAAGAGAACTTCCCCAATCTGGTGAAGGAAATAGACATGCAAGCCCAGGAAGCTAAGAGAGTCCCAAAGAAGTTGGACTTATGGAGAAACACACCAAGGCACATCATAATTACATTAGCCAAGATGAAAGATAAGGAAAGAATCTTAAAAGCAGCAAGACAAAAGGAGACACTGATGTACAAAGGAGTTCCCATAAGACTATCAGTTGATTTCTCAAAAGAAACCTTGCAGTCAAGAAGGGGCTGGAAAGAAGTATTCAAAGTCATGAAAGGCAAGGACCTACATCCAAGATTACTCTATCCAGCAAAGCTAAGATTTAGAATGGAAGGGCAGATAAAATGCTTCCCAAATAAGGTCGAGTTAAAGGAGTTCATCATCACCAAGCCCTTATTATATGAAATGTTAAAGGGACTTATCTAAGAAAAAGAAGATGATAAAAAATATGAACAGTAAAATGATAACAAACTCACAACTGTCAACAACTGAACCTAAATATAAACAATAAAACAAACTAAGCAAACAACTAGAAGAGGAACAGAACCACAGAAATGGAGATCACACGGAGAGATATCAGAAGGGAGGGGGAGGACAGAGAATGGGGGAAGAAGTACAGGGAATAAGAATCATAAATGGTAGGTACAAAATAGACAGGAGGAGGTTAAGAATAGTATAGGAAATGTAGAAGCCAAAGAACTTATATGTAGGACCCATGGACATGTACTAAGGGCAGGGAATGCTGGAAGTTGGGGGTAGGGTGTGGGGCGGAGGGAGATAAAGAAGAGAAAAAAATTGGGACAAGTATAATAGCATAATCAATACAATATACTTGAAAAAAAAAGAAGTGGGCAAAAGATTTGAACAGATACCTCACCAAGGAAGACATACAAATGACAAATAAGCATTTGAAAAGATGCTCAACATCATATATTGGAAAATTGCACATTAAAATACTGAGATACAGTTGTTACCTATTTAACACCTACTAAAACACCAATACCCCCACACACTGGTGAGGATGTGGAGCAACAAGAACAATCATTCATTGTTGGTGGGAAAACAAAATTGGAAGACAGCCTGGCAGTTTCTTACAAAGCTAAATATAGTTTTACCATATGATTTAGAAATCACGCTTCTATTATTTACCCAAATGAGTTGAAAAAAAGTCCACAGAAAAGCCTGAACATAGATGTTTGTAGGAACTTTTTCTGATTTTAATTTGTTTCCAGTTTATTGAAAAATAATTGGCATATATCACCACATTAGTTTAAGGTGTACAGCATGATGGCTTTGATTTACATATAGAGTTGAGCCTTGAACAACATGGGGGTTGGGGTGCCAATGCCCACACAGCTGAAGATTCACGTATCACTTTTGACTGTAGAGTTGACCCTTTGCATCCATGAATTCAAACAACTGTGTATCAAAAGCAGTATTTTCAATTGGTGGTTGGGAATCTACAGTTGGGAATGAGAAAATAATGTGTTTTTTTTTTACATTTGGTTGAACCCCCCAAGTGCAAAACCCATGGATACAAAGGGTTGACCTGCATTTATTGAAAAAAAAAATCCATCTACATTGTATAAGTGGACCTGCACAGTTCAAAACTGTGTTGTTCAAGGACCAGCTGTACACTGTACAATGAAATGATGACCACAATAGGATTAGTTAACATCTATCATTTCATAACAATACAGTAAGAAATAAAACAACTCTTAGGATCTATTCTCCTAATACTTTTCTATATGTAATACAGGGTTGTAAACTATAGTCATTCATAATTGCCAAAACTTGGACACAATCGAGATGTCCTTCAGCAGGTGAATGAATAAACTTGGTGAATCTATACAATATAACATTATTCCATGATAAAAAGAAATAAGCTATCAAGCCACAGAAAGACATGGAGGAAAGTTAAATACATATTACTAAATGAAAAATCTACATACTATATGATTCCAACCACATGCTATTCTGGAAAAGGCAAAACTATGGAAATAGTAAGAGATACATAGTTTTGGGGAGTTGAGGGAGAGTGAGTAGGCGAAGAAGTGGAGCACAGATTACTGAGGCAGTGATACTACTGCGTATGACAACTACAGTGGTTGGCACATGACATTATGTGTTTGTAAAACCCACAGAACTGCCCAACACGAAGAGTAAACCTTAATGCAAGCCTTGAGTTAAAGCATCAATGCATCATTACTGATAATATATCAGCAATGTATTAATATTGACACACCAATAATGTATCAATGTCTTAGTATCAATGGTGTATTGATGATACTGATTGATCAGTTTTAATGAATGTACCACAGCAATGCAAGATGTTAATGACAGGAGCAACTCTCTTTGAAGGGGAGGGAGAATATGAGAATCCTCTGTATTTTGTTAAAATTTCCCATATACCTAAAACTGTCCTAAGTAATAAAGTCTATACAATTTTAAAAAGTGAATTTGGGAAGGTTTAAAATCCTATGGTAGTAGCCATGATAAATTCTCAATTCTGTAAAGTACTTTCTTTAATAAGGTACTCTGAGACTAGATCACAATATTGTTAAAATGCTGCTGTATAAGAATAAGGAAAATGATAGTTTTCTAATTCATTTTTAGACAGGGAGAGGTAAAAAGAAGATGGCTTTTTGGAGAGGGGGCTGGGATGGGGCAAAGTACTTCAAAAGATGGCTTGTTACACTGAGGTGAAGAGAAACCCTGTTTCAGCACGGAGAGGGTACAGAAGTCAATAGGACTGAGCCGCTGGGAACAGTGATGCAGTGACTCTCCTTCACTACAGGCAGAGTGAATGGTGCTTCTGAGGCTGGAATGCGTCTGGGGGCCTGAGCCTACGACTAAGTGGGAGGTGAACTGTTTTTCTCTTCTCTCCGGCTCTCAGAGGTGTTATGGATTCCTAAAATCTAAAAATTGTGACAGTAACTGGATTGAACTGTCTTGTTTTTTTTTTCATTGTGATCTGTCTCATTATTCCAAGCCTTTTGTAGTCTTTTAAAATGCCCCAGCCTGTCCTAGCTGTGTTTTGAAGAGTCAAGGAAGTGGTTTGTGGTTGTCCTTGAGAGGAACCAGTCTGAGGAGAAACCAGGCATAGGCAGGAACCAGAGCGACTGCACAGACTGGCAGGCTAAGGTAATAAGTAATGAGGACAGATTTGGGGAGCATATAAACATTTCTGGAGAATTCCCTCCATCAAGCACAGTGAAGCCTTGTCTTATTTCAATGTGGGTATTCAAGGGGAGTGTGAGCCCTGACAAACTGAGACATTGGGGAGCATCTGGTTGCACTTACATTTTTAGAAATACCATTCATCCAGGTTTTCACATAAGGCATCCACTTCAGTTCCTCGGGATCCACAAACACCATTCCACAGCGACTGACAGTTGCAGGAGAGGCAACCTTCAGATCCTGCACCTATAATTGAAGAAAGTTGAATGTTGAAGGAACAGTAATAAGGAGGACAGTGGGAGAGCTACAAGTAATTAGAAACAGAGGCAAAAAGTTAAGTGAAGCATAAGTTGAAAAAAAAACCCATTAGTAGGATACTGCCAGCCCCTTATGGGAGGGATTAGGTATTTCTTTTCCCTTCTCTTTTCTCTTCTTTCCTGTTCTATTCTTGTACCAACACCTAATCTAATACCTAGCATACAGCAGGCATTCAATCAATGCTTGATGAATGAATACAATAAAGATATTATCTTCCATAGTATTTTGTCAGTGTATTTGGTCCACATTACTCTTTCAATCCCTCTACCAGATATTCCTACCACACTGGGTTAATTTATTTACTTTAAGTACAATATTTTTTTTTAACTTAGAAAACATTCAAATTATGTGAATTCATCTGTATATACTAAATACCTCCAAAGGAAAAGAAACAAGTGCTGGGGAAGCTAGAATTTATTGTATTTCCTGTTTGTAGAGAGACAGGAATGTTTGAGAAACTGTGGTTGTCAGGATGGACAATACAGTACAAACAGGCAATTTAGTAAGTATTTAGTACATAAACAAAACACCATGGTAGGCCTTACAGGTAATAATAATACAACAGTGTGAGAAAAAATAATTATGGTGGTATGCCAATCTAACAAATGATTTCTTCACTCCACAGTGCAACATAAATATTTACCTCAAAAAGCATGTGGATTTGAGGTGTGAGTTTAATCCTCTCACTGTTAGCCAGGCAAAGCATCTTGTTATCATCCAACACTGTGTTCATATTCTCAATCCAAAGAGCATCCACTGGCCCATCACTGATGATCCACTTATGGTCTTCTGAAGGATCGCTTGCAGCTGCTCGGACACTTAATGCCATCAGACCATCTTTCCACTCCAAGGTTATGTTATTTACTTCACCGTATAATTCACCCATTGTAATGGATTTAGGATTAAGAATGTATGTTTTAACTGGTTGGTAAAAGGGATTGTCTATACCAAGTTTTTGCAAATTCCCTAAAGTTTCTGCTAGTATTCGGTAGACTGTGGTCTTGCCACCTCCAGTTGGCCCAACTAACATGACACCATGCCTTACTAGCATAGTCTCATAGAATTGTATCACTTTCTTAACCATACATGTCTCTGGCTGAAGGTTCTGTCTTTTCATGACATCTATAATTGTTGACTGCAATATACCATAATCATGTTCTGGAATTTGGACTCCAGGAAAAAGGTCAGATATGATTCCACTGAAATAATAAAAATAAAATCAATTAAGAACCACTGGCCATTGAGTTTTGTTCATATTTTTTAAATAAATAATTGATTAAACATTAAAATAACTATTTTTTCTTATTGATCTTTTTTCTAAACATGCACAGTATTAGTATATCCTACTTGTTATACCAGAATCCATCATTTCCCTATTATTGTGTTTGATTTTGTTTCTTGTACTGTAGACCAATGATCTTAAGTATACTAGAAGCTTTCTGAGCTGAGAAACATATCTGTTATGTTTTTGTATTGTCCACAGTACATAGCATAGTGCCAAGGTGATGAATCAATTGGTTTATTTTTAATATTACACATATGTATATATATTTAATATTTTATTTATTTATTTTTAGAGAAGGGAAGGGAGAGAAAAAGATAGGAAGAGAAACATCAAAGTGTGGTTGCCTCTCATGCACCCCTTAGTGGAGACCTGGCCCTCAATCCAGGCATGTGTCCTAGACTGGGAATTGAATCAGCAACCCTGTGATTCACATGCAGGTTGGCACTCAATCCACTGAACCACAGCAGCCCGGGCTAATATCATATTTTAACTCAACTTTTCCCAAGTGCATTTATATGTGCTTATTACTATATGTAGATGCTCAGAAAACTAAGATGAAAATAAAAATAAAAAACTAGTATAAGGTAAAAAAACAAGTTAAGGAAAAATCAACTTTCTGTGAGAAACAGTTAATATGAGGTATGCCTATGGGTAAAAAATAAGCTAAATCCCCACCTCACACTATACATACAAATGCATTTGAGATACAGCAAAGAGCTTCATATAAAATGACAACAAAGGCACTGGATGAAAATGTAAGAGTTGAATTTGGCATCATGTGGTAAAAAGATCCTTTTAAGAAAGACAAGAAATCTACAACTGTAGACAGATGTCAACAAAGTGAAAAAATAAAAACAAGTAAAAAAAAAACCAAACTTCTGTGAGATAAAAGACTTTATATACAAACTTAAAGAATGAATGATGGAGAAATATTTCCAATTTTTGTACCAGATAGAGTTTATGAGTTCCTACAAATCAATAAGCAAAAGAGCAAAATAGAAAAATGGTCTTGAATAATAAATATACATGACTAATGATCACAAGAAGTGACACTAATAATTAAAGAAATGCATGAATTAAAGACTTTTGGTTCCTCTCCAAAACATTCAAAGGGAAATGGGCAATTTTACAAAACCCCTTACATAAATATAAAATGTCTGTGGAGGACATCTTGATAGGATATTTAAATTAAAAATGCCCATTACCCTATGACCTAGCAAATTTACTTCCTGAAATCTCAATTATACAAATATCATATGTGTGCAAAGATAACCGATTTGGAATTTTCATCACTGTGTCCTACCAAAAGGGAGTAGATGCATATTCTGGGGACACAGGTACCGATGGAAGACAAAGGCAAAGGGAATCCCCAGCTGAGTTGTAAATGGAAATCCCTGATGGCAGATGTACACCAGGGGTCATGGGTAACCAGTCCAGAGCAGAGCAGAGCACAGAGCTCTAGGGAGACAAATTCAATACGATATTTTGTTTAATTGAAGGTTTTTTTGTTTGTTTGTTTTTTAGGAAGCTTACACTCTGGTAGAACTTGGAGACAAGTCAATGTTAGATTTATAGGAAAGTAGGTAAAGGGTTAAAAAATGAGAACTAAAATAATAAATGTAGGGAAAATAAGAAGCTAGATAATTTATTAACCAGGAAAATATTGTTCAGCTATGGATAACATTTATGTAGCTATGATAAGTTATTAAAATCCTAGATATTTAGCTCATTATATTACAATATACAGAGAGAGTGGATCAAGGAGAAGAGCTTCATTTCCCTGTTAATAATTTAATAGATAATATCTAAAACTGAAAAATTAAAAAAAATGGAAGAGACATGGGACTAAAATATGCAGGGATATAGTAAAATGAATGAATGAATGAATGAATGAATGAATGAACAAACCAAGGAAAATGATTTGCCTTTGGAAAGTTGGTGAAGGGCAGGGAACTGTTGTTTTTCATGAGACTAATTTATGACACTTTTATTTTTAAAACTACTACATGTATATGTCTTAGATAAATATAAAACTAAATAATAAAAGTAGAAATAAATTGATAAAAGCAATCACATTTATGTTAAGCCCAAATCTGTTTCTTGGGGGGTGGGAAATTTCTTAGATTGGGAACTTCATAACCAAATGCTAATTTGTATAGCACTCAGCCTGATGATCAATATTTTGAGGAAAAAAAAACAAATAATTGGATGGATGCTAACATTTTAGTGCCTGTATTTTAAACTTGTGTATTTTGAAATGCAGTCAATACCTCTAGAAAAGATGAGACAGCCATTATCTTGTTAGAGACAGACGTGCTTGCAGATAGGACTACCCTTTACCTCTGCACGGTGGCTGTGCTTCACTCTGGAACATCCGGGAACTCACCTGAACAGGAGAGCATCGTCTGTTAGGAACTTGGGCAGGTTGGAGTCCCGTAACGCTCTTATCAACACCACATCTTCATTTAGGTCTGGGTTCTCTCTTTTTAAAGACCTAAATTTAAAAGATTAATTCAGATGACATTGTGAGAACATAATATTGAACATGATTTTGCAAACCCATGGATCAGGGATTCCATGTGCAGAAAGCTGTGTGCGCGGCACCCACTGAAGTTCCTGTTGGAAGGGGAGGATCCTGCCCCCTTCATCCTGAGCATCATCCATTTCATCAGAACATGTGCAGAAGTCGGGTACTGGCTACACAGCTTTGAGGAGAATGACAGGGACATTTTCTCAACCTCCTGCATCAATCCTCCCTGAATTTACAGGCATCCCTGAAGCCATCATGATAATGTCCATCCCTGTGACTTGCTTTTATCTCACCCCAGAACACCCTGCTTTTCTCCTTTACTGGCTCTTATTTTCCCTTCAGAATCCAACCCAATCACTCGCTCCTCCAGAAAGTCCCTCCATCTCTCAGGGCAAACTTTGGGCACAGCTCTTTGGTTGCCTTCCCTACTAGTACCCTGCATAACTGCTCATTTGTCTGCCCCACCCACTGGGCTGTGGGTGTGTGGAGTACAAGTGAATCTGAACTCCATATTCCTTCTCCTAATGTACCAATCCTGTGAAGAGAAGAAATACTGTATCTGGAGGTTGAAAAAAAGAGAGTCTATAGAAGGGCAGAGATATGTGTGCAAAACCCAGGGATAGAGGAGCCAGCCTGAAGGGGCCCTCAGTGTGCAGAGCCCAGACCAGCAAGTCATGGCCTGTGGGGAGGACTGAGGAGAAGACACATTCCCTCAGAGACTGTGGACATGCCTGGAAAGGCCTGGAAAGGCCTGGAAAGGCCTGGAGTGAAGACAAGGATGAAATTGAAGTTTCCAAATGCTTCAGGCTTCGTCAAGTGACACGCATGACTTAATTGTCAGATATACACAATGAACTGTATGCCTTTTAAGTCCAGTCATTGATCTTATGTTGGTAGACTTCTGTGCACCAAAACCCAATGTATGTGGTAAGTTCAAGGGAAATGAAGGTTAGCCAAAGCCTAGTCTAGGGTCAGGCTCAGGCGGGGGGCAACTAGGTTGGGCCTCACAGAGGAGAACTGACATAGAATGAGGAGAGATGCCCCCTTTCACTGTGGAATGGGGTGGCAAGACAAGGATGATGACAATAGCAGCAGCTAACAGTTGATAATCACCCAGTGTATGACTTTGAGAGCTGCTTGTGAATTACCCATCTAACACATTTGATTGCATGTTTTGAAATTTCACTGGTGACCATCTCGGTTTCTTACCCGGCCATGACCAGCACAGACTTCACAGCTCTCATGCCGAAGTCATAGTGATCTTGCTGGGAGAGCTGCTCGCTGCAGAGCTTGTACATCTGAGTCATTTTCCTTGCTAATGTTTTACTGGACTCAAATCCTTCAGAGTAGAGAATTACCTGGAAAAGTACAATGCAATGCTTATTAGTATATTGAAAAAATATATTAGCATAATACCAATGTATTAAAAATCTACTTTAGGCATTAGAGCTCTCCAAGTTGTTACATCATTTAACAGGGAAATGTAAAGACTGAAGGGGAAAGGGATTTCTGTGCCACAAGGAGGTGGAAGGTGGGATATTATATGGGAGGCCCAAGCACAAGTTCTGCTTTCTTTCTATAGTGAGGCCTGATTCAAAGCGTAGAGAGGCCACTGCTTGAAAATGTTCACATCTTGGAGGTTGGATGATGTTATAAGGCCTGAGTACAAAAGCAAGACTTGAGCTTCTCACTTGATGGTGTTGGTGATGGCAGGGCACCCCTGCAGGCTCGCTTGGAGTCAAGGGAAGCTACACAAAGGTTTGCAGCTTCTCCCCTGCCCCGGAGGCTACCTCACCTCTGACAAGGCTCTGCACACTCAGTTAGTAATCAACAACAATAGCGGAGGTGGGTGTGGACCTTTCCTCCCACCCATAGCCTACTCGAATCACTGCAGGTGGCCTCAGAATTGGGATTTGAAATGATGCAGAGATTTCTCACTGTTGCCTGTCTGTTCACTCTGTCACTACCTGTTAGCACAGGGTTCTGCACACTGCAGGTGATTGAGAACATTTACTGATGACAGACCCTGACTCATTCAATCTGTAATAGTGGGAATAGCACTCAGAGACTGGAGTTTTAAATTTCTTCAATTAATTACTGAGTAATATAACAAAACAATGAAACATGAGCTGTGAACACAATGAAGGACAGAGTTCAAACCTGGTCTTCTTACCAGCTTTGGACAATGGGCACAAGACATTCATTGTCCCTGTCCACAGAAGGTCTAGAATGGAGACACCACCTGCCTTAACAGCCTGCTGCTCCACCACGACCACAGGAGGTGCAGGAGGACCCGTAAGATGATGTAAGCATTGTACTAACAAAAGTTGTAACTTTTCTAATGGTAGGTTTTGGCATGGTTTATTCTGTTCTTAGGTAATTACTTTTACTTCATATAAAGGAATATTTTAAATTAGCTGTTAGCAAAGAAATTATTAGCCACAGGAATATTCTGTGCTTTCTGAAAAATTCATTCTAAAAGGGATAGTGTTCTTTGCTATAAAATGCAGTGCTGAGCACAAGAGGCCTTCTAGAGTCCTGAAAATGTCCTATGTTTTGGTCTTGATAGTCACACAGGTGCTCGACTGGCTGTCCTCCAATCCACGTCAGTGAAGTAGGTCTGCTACTAGTAGTGGGAACAGGTGCTGGCTAAGAGGGTAGAATATCATGCTTCCTTGTTTAGATGTGTGGAGTAACAGCGTGTAAGAATTCCTAGAGTTGAACTCCTATGATCTGCAGACTTTACTCTATATAAATTGTATACCTTTGTAAAAAGTGCCAAGAAACAAAAACCAGTTTAAAAAAAGATTCCTAGGTAGACACAAAAAGAACAAATAATTAATTGATTAATGATGACTTTTTTTACTAAGCTGATACAGACTTGCAAACCAAGCCCCACTCTCCATTGTAGTGATTACCATTGCTGCAATTCAACAGTCCTTGACTCTAATAAAAAATAATATACAAAGAGAAATGAGAATAATAAAGTATCTTAGAATGGATCCAGATATTTTAATTTCTAGAGATGAACTGATATACCTCAATGCACTGCTTAATTAAACTCATTGATTCATTCCAGTGTTAAGGACATACTACATTCCAGGTACCATTCTAGGCATTAGGTTACAACATTTACACACACACAGAGGAAGAGAGAACAAAACATTATAAGCAAAAACAATTGTATCTACTCTTAATGAGCAAATGATGTATGACCTTTGCCAGGATGCATTCATAAAGGAAACTTTCTACTTCAATAGGTTCAAATGGCAAATAAAAGAAACAAGTTTGATTTTTTTTCTGCTTTATAATGTGAAGCTCACCTCTGCAATCAAGGCATAATTTGGAACCATCATTGCAAAAGGTCTAAACAGGGCTTTCAAATTATCTGGCAACTCGGTTCTGCCTGCATATCCAGGATTCATCGTGATGAAGGCTGCACAGGTCATAACCAACTTTATTTCCCGCCCCTCAAACATGAATCTAGAGAGCTGTTTAAAGGAAAGAAAAGGTGTAAGTTAACACTTCTCCAGACATTTGTGAATTCTTTCACGTGGTTACTACTGGGGTCAAAATTTGTGTAATGGAGCATTCAGACAGAGATCTGAATCCTGCTGTTGAACAACAGGGAACATTTCTCTCCTGGTTCTACCCACTCTCAATCTCTTTCGGCCTCAGTGTTTCCTGCTCTCTGCCTCTCTGCCCCTGCCTTGCCCAACTGTCTCCTCCTGCCCAGTCCTACAATCTTCTCGGTCTCAACACCTTTTGTTGAGCCTCCTCAATTCAAGACTGAACGGACAATAAACCTCTCCACCCCCACTTTCTGGTTTTCCCCAAGAAATTCTAATCTGATCTTAGTCCTTGGGTGATTGAGGTCCAGCTGTGTCACTGGATTACTCCTTTAGTTTTTTTTAATAATATATTTTATTGATTATGCTATTACAGTTATCCCATCCCCCCCCTTTATTCCTCTCCACCCTGCACACCCCCTCCCACCCACATTCCCCCCCTTTAGTTCATGTCCATGGGTCATACATATAAGTTCTTTGGCTTCTGCATTCCTACACTATTCTTAACCTCGCCCTGTCTATTTTCTACCTACCATTTATGCTACTTATTCTCTGTACCTTTTCCCCCTCTCTCCTTCTCACTCCCCCACCGATACCCCTCTATGTGATCTCCATTTCTGTAACTCTATTCCTGTTCTAGTTGTTTACTTAGTTTTTATTTTTGTTTTAGGTGTGGTTGTTAATAACTGAGTTTGCTGTCATTTTACTGTTCATATTGTTTATCTTCTTAGATAAATCCCTTTAACATTTCATATAATAAGGGCTTGATGATGATGAACTCCTTGAACTTGACCTTATCTGGGAAGCACTTTATCTTCCATTCTAAATGGTAGCTTTGCTGGATAGAGCAATCTTGGATATAGGTCCTTCCTTTTCATGACTTTGAATACTTCTTTCCAGCCCCTTCTTTCCTGTAAGCTGTCTTTTGAGAAATCAGCTGACAGTCTTATGGGAACTCCTTTGTAGGTAACTGTCTTCTTTTCTTTTGCTGCTTTTGAGATTCTCTCCTTATCTTTCAACTCGGCTAATGTAATTAGGATGTGTCTTGGTGTGTGCTTCCTTGGGTCCAAATTTTTTGGAACCCTCTGAGCTTCCTGGACTCCCTGGAAGTCTATTTCCTTGGCCAGATTGGGGAATTTCTCCTTCATTATTATTTTCAAATAAGTTTTCAAGTTCTTGCTCTTCCTTTTCTCCTCCGGCAGCCCTATGATTTAGATGTCGGAACATTTAATGTTGTCTCAGAGGTTCCTAAGTCTTTCCTCATTTTTCTGAATTCTTGTTTCTTCATTCTTTCTGGTTGAATGTTTATTTCTTCCTTCTGCTCCAAATCATTGATTTGAGTCCCAGATTCCTTCCATTCACTGTTGGTTCCCTGTATATTTTTCTTTATTCACTTTTACAGCCTTTACTTTTTCCTTTATTTTGAAACCATACTCAACTATTTCTGTGAGCATTCTGATTATCAGTGTTTTGAACTCTGCATCTGATAGGTGGGCTATCTCTTCTTGCTTAATTCTGTTTTTGGAGCTTTGATCTGTTCTTTCATTTGGGACATACTTTTTTTGTTTCAGCACACCTATTATGTTTTAAGGGGTGGAGCCTTAGGTAATTGCCAGTGTGGGGCCTCAGTGTAGTGGCACTATATGTGGGGGAAGGATCAGAGAGGGAATAATGCCAATGCTCGGCTCTTGACCGGTTTTCAGTCACTTCCCCCACTATCCACAAGCAAATTGGGCCATTCTGGTGCTGATTCCCAGGTGTGTGGGTTTGTGTATATTCTAGGACCCTGTGGGTCTCTCCAACAAACTCTCCTGTGAGGCTGGGAGTTTCTCCTGCTGCTGCTATCCCCACAGGTTTTTACAGCAGAGGTTTTGAGGCTTTATTGCTCTGCATGGAACCCTGGGTTACACAGTCAGTCTCACTCCCCAGTTGTTCCTCCTGGCTTACCCACATGCAAATGTGGGACTGCCTGCTCCACCAGCCACCACCTCATGTGCCCAGTCCTCTAGTCAGCTTCTTGCTGTGCATCTTCTTCACCCTGGCTACCCGTCTCCTGCACTCCTACCAGTCTGAATGAATGTTTCTTCTTTAACTCCTTGGTTGTCAGATTTCCATACAGTTCAACTTTCTGGTAGTTCTGGTTATCTTTTGTTTTTAAATTTGTTGTTCTCCTTCTTTCAGTTGTGGGAGGAGGTGCAATGTATCAACCTATACCTCCATCTTGGCTGGAAGTCTCCTTCTACTTTCTTTGACCTCACACGGTTGCTCTCCAATTGGCAAGGCTTTAATTCCTCCTCCTTCTCTTTGGTCCTCTTCCCCCTCAACCCTAAACTTTGCTCTCAGCTAATTGCTCAGAAGGTGAAAATGACTTATGAGTTATGCTACATCTGGAGGCCCCTGTATTTAACACAGGCCTCCCCAGAGGATCTGGGAGGCAGGAGAGTATGTAGTTGAGGAATGTAGACTTTAGGGCCACATAGATTTAGGTCTATAGTGTTCTAAGAAATATTTTAAAATTTATTTGAATATTTTTCACATGTAAGTAACCTTCTGAAAATGCTATCTACTTCACACAGATTTAGTGTGAAGATTAAATAAGTGTAAAGTACAACTTGTACAGTTTAGCAGCTCACTAAATTACAATTTCTGCTTTGTTTTTACTTGTTCTATAATTTGCTTTTTTGCAGAGGTGATAATTAAAATATTTAACAACTCTTTAGCAGGGCACCTTCCAATAAGAATGGCCCATGTCCCTGGAGCTGGAGGGGATCTGGAGTCCCTTTTTGCTATGTCATCATAAACCCTATGCCTGGATCCTGGGGAGGTCAGGGCCTCCTCAGGAAGGCACCAAGTTAGTGGTGGGGGACCCTTCAGGGACTTGGGGCAGTGGCAATTTAAATATTATGCAACTGGCAAGGCTGTTCTGGCTTATACAGTCTGAACATCAGTCTCCCCTTGGTGATCTTATGACCATTGCCTCAGAAGGTCCACACAAGGTGCTAGGGACTTGGTCCATCCTTCATTGCACTGAGCCTCCCGATATGAACCCCTTCTCCAGGAATATGCTCACGTGGGCTAAAACATTTTTTAAATAGTGGGGCCACATTCATATCTCCATCTGATCCTACACTCCTTGGCTTTTCCTGTCCAGTAGATTCTGGATTCTGCAGGACTTCTCTCCAATCTCTCCACCAGCACTAGGCTCAGCCAGGGGGCCACTGTGAAGGCAGTGGAGCCCAGAAGCAGCAGCAACATTAGAGAAACATAGCAGAGAAGTAAATGTCAACATCAAGAACAGGAAAGGTGAAGAAGAAAGTGGGAGATGTGTGTGTGTGTGTGTGTGTGTAAGAACAGAGTTTCATGGGAGTGGCAGCTCAGTTTGGCCAACTCTGTGTCCCCAGGTCCCAACCCAGCATCTGACATATGGTTGTTTTTGTGTTGCCTGGATGAGGAATTAATTCTCCCATGTAAGTCGTATTGCTATAGTACTCACTGATTACACTGGAAATGAGTAATAGTCAGGCTAAAGTTAGCACGGTCTTTCCTAAAATACAACATGCTGCAAGTTAATTACAAACTGAAGAAATGCTACCTGCATAGATGGTTGCCCCACGACTTACCTTGGCAGCTTTGGCATTCCTAATGGTAATGAGTTGCTGGGCAATCACTGACAAAACTTCTATGTCAATTCGGTTAAATTCATCAAAGCAGCACCAGGCCCCTGACTGTGCCAGACCGCTAAAGAAGCGCCCCATCATCTGAAATAAAAATAATGCTGTTCAACTTGGTATGACATAGTGGAACTCCTTCAAAAGTTAAATTATGGACTGAAATATTAAAGAATACAGGCAGTATGTGTGAATAAGCAATCATTTTATATGAATACTGGGCTGTGTCAGAAGTTAACATCTTTCTATTAGAAGAAACATCTTTTTGTTTCTCTCTAAATAATTTGAAGCTGATTTTTTATTTTTAAATACCACGATAATCTCACCAATTTTCCTGCTTTTTCATAACCTTCCCTGACTTATGTAAATACTTGAAAGGTTCTCAAAGAAACATACAGAATAGACACACTTAAGGACTTAAAAACACCTTGAAGAATTTTACTAAGGAGAGCTTTCCTGGTCTTTTTCTTTTTATGTCAATTATTATTACTTTATTTTGTTTTAACACTGAAAGAATTTTGACACTCCATTTTAAAATGATAGTATTCATTGGTACCCAGTACTTAAGTTCTAAATGTATTATTACATATTTTAAAATATTTTCTATTTTTTAAAATTTTGATTATTGTTCAAGTACAGTCTTCTGCCTTTTACCCAACCCCAGCCCACCCCTCCCAGCTCTCACCTCCCTCCCATTTCCACCCTCCTTTGTTATTGTCCGTGTGTCCTTTATACTTGTTCCTGCAAACCCTTCCCCTTTTCTCCTGAAATTCCCTCCCCTCTCCCCTCTGGTCACCGTCAGCCTGTTTTCAATTTCAGTGTCTTTGGTTATATTTTGTTTGTTTGTTTTGTTGATTAGGTTCCTGTTAAAGGTAAGATCACATGGTATTTTTGTCTTTCACCACTTGGCTTATTTCCCTTAGCATGATGCTTTCCAGTTCCATCCATGCTGTCGCAAAGGGTAAGAGCTCCTTCTTTCTTTCTGCTGCATAGAATTCCATTGTGTAAACGTACCATAGTTTTTTGATCCATTCATTTATTGACGGGCACCTAGGTTGCTTCCAGAACTTGGGTATTGTAAATTGTGTTGCTATGAACATTGGGGTGCATAGGTTCTTTTGGATTGGTGTTTCAAAAGAACCTATGCACCTCAATATTCCTGGTCTTGACAAGCTACTGCAGAGGCCAGAACACACAGGAACCACTGAGCAAAGCCAAGCTGTGCAGGTGAGGGTGGCGGTTCTAACCACAGCAAAATCCTAATGGTGGAGGAGCATGAATGTGCACACGTGTCCATCTAAATTATAATTTCCTTTGGAGACTTGAGTTTTGGGTTCAGCATTGGTACAAAAATAGCCAATCAAATAGTTTCCTTGCCTTTTTTCTGCCTTTTCTCTGTAAGAGTCATTCCTCTAGCTCCTGTCATTGGAGCACTGCCAACTACTCCAGTCTGGGGCTGCCTAACTCAAATTTATTTTTGCTCAAGTAAAATCTTAAACTTTGTAATATGCTTTAGTTTATCTTTCTGAGTTATGTTCTGAAAGTTTATTCATTAGCCTGACTTTGGGAATTCAAAATATACCTCTAAAATATATTCTTCAAGGACAGTTTGAATTCACTATTATTTTGTATTAGTTTCAGATGAACAGCCAAGTGGTTGAAAAGCCACATACTTTACAAAGTGGTCCCCCGGCTGCTTCAAGCACCACCTGGCCCTGTACCTATTTATTTGATATTATTGACTATATTCCCTATGCTGTAACATACATCTCTGTGGTTATTCTGCAACTACTAATTTTACTGCTTAATCCCTTCACCTTTTTTACCCAGCCCCTCTAATTCCCCTCTCCTCTGGCAGCTGTCAGTCTGTTCTCTGCATCTGAGTCTGTTTCTATTTTGTTTGTGTGTTTATTAGATTCTACATATAAGTGAAATCACATGGTATTTGTCTTTTAATACAGCCCATGGGTCTAGGGGTGGTCGCCTGAACCCAGCTTGTCAATTAGAATCCCGGTTCTGAAATTTGAAATGTAAACCTGCTATTTTCTTGACAAGGTTATAGAGAGATGACCCTCAGACTCCTATAGCCAAAGGCATCTTTGTTGTTGCCCTAGTCCCTGCCCTTCTCCACTCTTTTTTGGGTTCTGTGAGATATACCCGCCATTCTAATATGTTTTTAATAAGTTTATGTTGGGGATTGTTGTTTAAAAGATAAAATAAGAGTATTATGTGAAAAACAATCTAAACAAATAAAATTACTTTAAATGAACAAAATAAAATATGAGAATATTTAAGAGAACTGGAGAACAGATGTAGTAGACCCAGAGCAGAGAACAGAGATGTACCGATAAATAAAGAATAAAATTAAGTTGTACTAAGCTGGAGAAAGTAATACATTCTCTGATTACAAAGTAGAGCAAATGTCAAACAAAATGAAAGAATAAAACTGTCTCATCTAGATCTAGCCTGGTAAAATTTCAGAACTCCAGGGATTAAGGAGAAACCCCTTTCTTTCTGCAAGCTGTATGTTAAGCTTGCAGAAAGAAAGAAAGCAAAATATTACTCACCCCCTCAAACATATTAAACTATTATCATTCTTATCAGTAGCAAAATGGATGCTAGAAAACAATGAAGTAAAGCTTTCAAAATCAGGAGGAAAAGTTATTTTAAACCTGTGATTTCACCTTGTACTGAATTATCAATGAAGCAGATGACTAGATAAAGACAGTCCAGAATATCCATAAACTTAAATGGAAAAAATGCTCAAGGAAGTATTCCAGTAAAATAAAAAGGAAATGTAAGAAGCAAAATCAAGACGCAAAGAACAGCGGCAGCTGAGCACGTGCTACAACAGTGAGTGTGCATGATGATCAGCTGGAGGGCTTGTTAAAAACCTCAGATTGCTAGGCTGCAGAGCCAGTTTCTCAGTCAGGAAGTCTGGGCTGGGGCCTGATAATGTGCATTTCTAACAAGTTGCCAGGTGATGCTAATGCTGTTGGTCCAGAGTTCACACTTTGAGATCCACAGCTTCTCAAGAACTTGGCTTCTCAAAGTGGACCAGTATCAAACTGCATCATCTGTGGAGATGTTAGAAATGCAAAATTTCAGTCCCCCCACCCACTACACATTCTACAGAATAAGAATATGCATTTTAATAAGATCCCCTGGTGATTCTCAAGCACACTGAAGTTTGAAAAACACTATTCTAGATGAAGTAAGAAAAGTTGAAAAGAAAATAAAAACAACATATTAACTCTGATGCTTGGAATTTTTCCTTTGGATGGTGAAGGGGTCATGATGTGTGTACTGATCCTTCTCTGTGGGCCCAACTATGCCATTAAGTTCCTATAAACAATCCTTGCTATTATAAGTCCTGAATAATGGATTCACATTTTTATATTCAACCCCGTAGGCAAAGCAAAGAGAGAATAATTATAGAATAATGCAATTTCATAAACTTAACGTGGTATAATGATATTATATAGCTAATGAAAACCAGGAAGTGAAGTTGGAATAGAAAGTGGGAAGGTCATATCTAATAAAATCTTTTTTTTTTTTTTAGAATATAATGTTATCTTTCCATTTCTTTCTCTCTTTTTTTAAAGATTTATTTATTTATTTATTTTTAGAAAGGGAAGGGAGGGAGAAAGAGAGAGAGAGAGAAACATCAATGTGTGGTTGCTGGGGGCCATGGCCTACAACCCAGGCATGTGCCCTGACTGGGAATCGAACCTGCGATACTTTGGTTCGCAGCCCGCGCTCAATCCACTGAGCTATGCCAGCCAGGGCTTATATCTAATAAAATCTTGATTTAATCAGTTGGCAGATAATGTTCAAAGTTGATATATGTAAATATAGTAATAAATGCATGTTTTTTACAGATAGTAACAATCACCAGAAGAACTAAAAACAAACAAGCACAATCAGAAAATTTGTCTCTGGAGAGTGGTAGTGTGTGATGTAAAAATGGAGGAAATTTTTTACTTTTAATTTTGGATCTTTCTGTACAGTTCGAATTTTTTTAATTTTATTTTTTCAGTTACAGTTTATACTCAATATTATTTTCTATTAGTTTCAGTGTATAACATAGTGGTTAGACAATCATACACTTTACAAAGTGACCCCCTGATATTTCAAGTATCTAACTGGCTCTGTGCATATTAATTACAAAATTATTGACTATATTTCTTATGCTGTACTTTATATCACTGTGACTATTTTGTAACTACCAGTTTGTAGCCCTTAATCCCTTCACCCTTTTCCCTACTCCCCCAAACCCTTCTCATCTGGCAATAATTAGTCTGTTCTCTGTATCTATGAGTCTGTTTCTATTGTTTGTTTATTTATTTTGTTCTTTATAAATACATAAATAAAATCATATGGTGTTTGTTTTTCTCTAAATCCATCCATGTTGTCACAAATGGCAACATTTCGTTCATTTCTGTGGCTGAATAATATTCCATTGTATATATGCACCACTTCTCCTTTATCACCTATTCATGGGCACCTGGGTTGCTTCGTTGTCTTGGCTGTGGAAGGCAGCCTTTCTAGTAATGAGAAGGTGGGGTGTTCCCTGGTTTCCATGGGAAGATGTTACAAGCTTGTTTGAATAGTTCTGCAGGTTGGCAAGGAACTGACACCTGCCAGTGATAAGCAGGAACTGTGCCCCATCCCTTTGGTAAGAAGAGTTATTTGACTAGGGGACATTATCAGTAGGTATAGTGTTGGGAGGGGAACTTGCAGTTGGCCATTTGAGACCCTCCCAACTTTACCAGATTTTAAAGCAATGTATAATATTAAGCCTTAATTTTAGGCCCTAACCACATATGGATACCATATTTTGTTTAGACCTTCATTGGTTGATAAACATTTGGGGTGTTTCTACTTTTTAACTATTAAAAATAATATTGCTATGAACATTTGTGCTTTGTGTGGACATATATTTTCATTTCTCTTGACAATGACTATACCAGGGAGTGGAATTCCTAGGTAGTATAGTGACTTTATTTCACATTTAAAAAAAAACTGAACTGTTTTCCACAGTACCTGCACCTTTTCCCATCCCCAACAGCAGTGTATGAGGGTTTCAATCTCACCACATCTTGGTTAACACTTGTTATTGCCTGTCTTTTTCATTACAGCTGTCCTAGTGGGTATGGAGTGGCATCTCACTGTAGTGTTAATTTGCATTTCCCCAATGGCTGATGATGTTGATAATCCTTCCTTGTATTGACTGGCTATTTCTACGACTTCTTTGGAGAACTGTTCAACTCCTTGCCCAATTTGAAATTAGGTTATTTGTCTTTTTATAAAGGAGTTGCAATAGTTCTTTATATATTCTAGATTCAAGTACCTTATTAGATACATGATTTGCAATTTTTTCTCCCACTTGTGGGTTTTACTTTCTCATTCTTGATTTTGTACTTTGAAAAACAAAAGTCTTTAACTTTGATAATGTCAGGTCTATCCAGTTTTTCTCTTAGTTGTGTTTTTGGTGTCATAACTCTAAGAAGCCGTTGCATAATCCAGCGGCACAAAGATTTACACCTATGTTGTCTTTTAAGGTTTGTTGTTTTAGCTGCTACTACTTAGTCTTTGATCCACTTTGAGTTTGTTTTCATATGTAGGGTAAGAATGGGGTTCAACTTAATTTTTTTTGCACATGACTATCCAGTTTCCCCAGCACTATTTGTTGAAAAACACTATTGAGCATTGAATTATCTTTGCATTCTTGTTAAAATCAATTTACGGTAAAAGGTTTATTTATGAACTCTTAATTCTATTCTGTTGATCTATTTGTGTATCCTTATGCCAGCCAGTAACCACACTGTCCTGATTTCTGTGGCCTTGTAGTGAGTTTTGAAATTGGGAGGTGTAAGTTCCCCAACTTCATTTCTTTTTTCCCACTAAGATTATTTTGGTTATTTTGGGTCACTTGAATTTCCATATATATTTTATGATAAGCTTGTCAATTTCTGCCAAAAGGCAGGTGGGATTTTGGTAGAAATTGCATTGAATCTATAGATCTAGATAGGGAGAATTGTCATATTAGTAATAAGTTTTCTGATCCATTAAGATGGGATATATTTCCATTTATTTAGGTTATCTTTAATTTCTTTGAACTTTTAGAAAAATTAGAATATTAGCTGTGTGTGTTAGTGACCAAAAAGCCTCAATAGTCAAATATTGGGTTGGCCAAAATGTCCATTACTTTTTTCTACATAATAAAAGACAGGTTTTTCATTTTAACCAATAACTTTATTGATTTGAATATTTTGAATATGTCAGCTATCTCCTACTATTGCCTTCTAGTGGGTAGAGGCCAGGGGTGCTGTTAAACATCTTCTGATGCATAAGACAGCCCCAGAGCAAAGAATTACTTGGCCAAAATGTCAGCAGTACCAAAGAAACTTTGCAAACCACTTTTGACACGTTTGATCAGTCACAGCACTGTCTCCATATACTATACAAATCTTTTTTTGCATTTTAGTTGCATTTTGACATTTCTTGAAATAATTAAGCATAATGTACTGAAAAGTTTGTGTATTGTTTTCCATTTTCAATATTGAAATGGCCACACAAAATTCACCAATTTTGATAAGTTCTTTTTTAATGCATGTTGATATGACAACTGTCACAATACAATCTAATAGAATTGTTTTGAATAAAGTTAAAGACAACTAAGCACTACTAGAGCCATCATAGGGAAAAAAATGTAATGAACTTTTTGGCCAACCCAATACATTTAAGGTTTGCTGAATTAAATAAAGCTAAACAGCTTTCCTAACTGTGGACTTTATAAAGCATATAATATGCTACTCTGTAATGTGAAAACCTAGAAGGGAAATGAGGCACAGCACAGGCTTTTCTGTTGTTCCGCATATGTTGTAGTAGCATTCCCAGAAACATACTTTGGGGAGGTGCTGCCTTACGGACTGATATTTTACGGATGCCTTCCCCATAACTGAGGGGCTCTACATCGTTGTAGTTTTCCAAGTATAAATTTGAACTTCTTTTGTTAAATCTAATTTGAAGTATTTCATTCTTTTTTTATGCTATTGTAAATGGAATTGTTTTCTTAATTTTCTTTTTGGATTGTTTGTTGCTATTATATAGAAATACAATTGATTTCCGCATACTGATCTTGTATCCTGCAGTCTTGCTGAAATTTACTAGTAGTTCTAATTGTGTGTATGTGTGAGTATTCCAAGATTTTTTAAACACAAGATCATGCTGTTTATAACCAGAGATAGTTTTATTTCTTCATTTCCCATCTAGATGCCTTTTATTTCATTTTCTGGAGTAATTGCCCTGGCTAGGACCACTAGCGCGATGTTGAATAAAAGAGCAGAGCAGCCATCTTTGTCTTATTTCTGATCTTAGGTGGAAATCATTCAGTCTTTCACCGGTAATTAGATGCTCTTTATCAGATTAAGAAGTTCTCTTCTCTCTCTAGTATACTGAATGTTTTTATCAAGAAGATTTTTATTTGTTTGGTTTTTAAAGTCATAGTTTGCAATGGTATTGGCCATCAGGGTTGGGCAGTGGCCACAGCTGGCTCAGTGGTGTGCAAGGACTTCCTGGCCTGGATCATCATTTCACATTGGTGACACCAAGGGTCAGTGTCACCACCAGAAGACAAAGAATAAAAAAGATAAAAACAGAAGGAAGGAAGGAAGGAAAGAAGAAAGGAAGGGAGGGAGGAAGGAAGGAACTTTTCTCCATCAGAATTACATGCATTCTTACATGCATCACCCCTGCTGACAACTTTGAAGCTGTTACTTGCTGAAGTGAGCACAGGACTCTAGGAAGGTAAAAAAGACAATTTTTGAACAAGCTGAGCTCTAACGGCTTGGAATCACTTTTAATATATAGAAAAGGGACTTAGGTTATTTTCCATGTTGATCATGACATTTAAGTTCCCCTAATTTAAGACTCACTGTTTGAGTAGATTTTAAGTTTTCATCACAAGAAGAAAAATTCTGTAACTATGTTTGGTGATGAATACCAACTAGAATTACTTTAGTAATCATTCTTCAATATATCAAATTATTATGTCACAGACTTGAAACTATCATCATGTTGTATGTCAACTATATCTCAATAAAAAATAAAATAACAAAAAATTACCAAAAAAAGAAACTCAATGTTAACATATTGGAGTATGTTAAGTCCATCAGGAAGCCAAGTCTAACCATCAGTAATCTCTGCATGGATTCTGGTGGCCAATTTGTAGTTTTCTCTTTGTGTCTGCTTCTGAGGAAAACTCCTGCCACCAACTTCCCAATGGTGTGGATGAGGCGGGGGTGGCAGAATGGGAAGTCTTCTTTTGCCTAGAATATTGACAAAGATGGCCTTTGTGTTTTTCTGAAGATCCTTTAGATCCTTTAAGAGATGTGACTTTCCAAATTAGGAATTAACATGAATACAGAAAACTGAATACAGCAGTTTTTAAAATGTCATGTGGAGACCCCTGCAAATCCGAGTTTCTTTCAGGGGTTCTGTAAGGTATAAGCATTTTCATAATATTAAAATGTTATTTGCCCTTTTTACTCTCATTCTGTCATGAGGCAACAGAGTATAGAAAAGTTATTAATATGGTTTCAATTTCCACATTGTTGATAATCTTTAAGAAACTGCTGCTTGTCAAGTGTTGGTGTGGTTTCAAAGAATATCAACAATTATCTGAAAGTTATTAAAATATCCCTCTCTTTTTTGGTTACATATCTGTGTGAGGCTAGATTTTCTTCAAATACTTCAACCAAAATAACAGGTTGAATGCAGAAGCAGATGTGAGAATCTGACTGTCTTCTGTTATGAACATCAGAGATTTTTCAAAAATATAAAACAATAGCACTCTTTTCACTAAACTTTTTGTTTGGGAACACAGTTATTTTTCACAGCCAATATGTTTATGCTAACATGTAATGCATGTATTATCATTAATTTAAAACAAGTATTTGAATGTGTCAGATTTAATTCTAACATGGTACATATTTCAACAGACATAACCCACATAGATAAACAAAAGCTTATGAGGTCTCAATAATTTTTAAGAGTGTAAAGGGGGCCTCCAATCACAAAATTAATCTTACCGTGATTTCTCACCTCCTATATATTTCATTTTCAACACACAGCTCTCAGAATCACTCATCTCTTCCTGCAAGCTTATTCCTGTTTTTAGATTTCCCTGCTTTACCTTGTACCTCATCTCTCTTCTTTCTGCTTACTGATAGGGATAGATTTTTAATGTTACCACCAACAGACAAATCCTCCTCTGGCCTTGATTTCCACTGGGAATACTCAGACTGCCTTATGTTCACTCTTCTTCTTTGCTCTATTTATCGCACTTTAACCGTCTCTTGCCCACTAGTTTTCTCTCGCTTGCCATCACTTCATTCTCTCCTTCAGTCATGTCATGTTGTAAATAGAGAAAGCTACATAAAGTACTAAATGTGAGTGTTCAGATGCTGGTACTGTACCTTGTAGTCCAAACCATCGGAGCAGTTAAAGACCACACACTGGATGGCAAGAGCTTTTGCTAGGTCTTTGGTAGTCTCGGTCTTTCCAGTGCCAGCAGGACCAGCTGGTGCGCCTCCCAGGTCAAGCTGCAAAGCGCCCATGAGGCACAGGTAGCAGCGATCCTGAAGAAATCGATAAACTGTCATTATTGAAGGGCACTGACTCTAGCCACAAAATCATCAGTCCTTCCCTTTCTATAGGAGGCGGGTCATTATTTTCTACAAAAGGTTTTGTAGCAATTGAAATATACTCAGAGACCCAGGCATGTAATTAATGCAAACCTCTGCTTCACAAAGACATTTCCTAGTAAATCCTTTCAAGAATAAATGTTAGATAAAACTTTTCCAGACTATTTTGATTTAAAAATAAAAAAGCACTCTTCTTTCAACATTAACTTAAGTGATCTGTAACTTACCGTGAGAGGAGTAATAACTAATCTTGGGCATGCACCCAGATATTCATAGCCGTAGGTGTACTGAGAAAGTGCCATTCTAGCCACACAATTATCGAGGTCTATATCCCAATAGTAGCGCAGTTGTCTCTGCCAGTCAAAGGATTCAACTTCCTCTACCTACATCAGTGATGACAATGATATGCATATTAGATGCACTCATTTCAGAAAGTAATATGTGATTTTACTTAAATGAAATAGGTACCTTGGCTTGAACAAGTTCAGTGACAATGTCTCTTGCATGTACATCGATAGTAATTAAGGCAGTTACAATGTTTCTGTGTAATTTAGGAAGGCTGCCTCGAACTACGGCAGCCAGGGCATTTAATCTCTACAAATTAAAAGAGAAATTATTATAATTAATTTAAAAAAATCAGCTTACATATATATCTTTTTACTATTAAATTTGGAGTAGACATTTGACAAAACTAATTTTAAGAAACCATAATTCTGTGACCCAACAGTTTAACTTATTGAATTCTTGTAACACTTTTAGGAAGTACATGCTATTTACCCCCATTTTCCATCAGAGGAAACTGAGAGAGACAGAAAGTAACTTGGTGGGAGTCACACAGTTATGAAGTGGCAAAAATGACACCTGAGTAGACATTTGCCTCAGAAAAGCCCCATGTTCTTAACAACCATGTGGTGATGTTGCTAGAAGATTGTTGTCCCTAAAAATTAAAAAAGGTAAAGGTAGCCTTGTTTGGGGGATAGCTTTTCCTTAATCAGAAAATGTGAGCATTTTAAGCAAGCCAAAGATTGATTAAATAAAAGCATTTTTTGATAGATTGAGCTCCAAATTCTCACCTAAATGGTTAAATCTTTTTCAAAGAAGAGCAATTGACACTTTTCAGTCCTAAAGGCCTTGAACTGTTGTGCTGAGTTTTCACTCTGCCAGCAGTAATCAGGGATCTACCTCCACAGAGAGGTCGATGGGACTTTCTTTAGGGAGTCTTTTCTCGGGCCCTTTGACATGAAGCACTATTGAATACCTTCAGCTCTATTGGGGATCCCCTCATCTTCTATTATAAGAGTGAATCTTTCAAAAATGCAACATTGCTTGGAAGTAGAATTGAATTTGAAGTTAACGATTAGGCCTAGTGGACTTCTGGCCAAGATGGAGGCATAGGTAGTCACACTATACCTCCTCGCACAGCTAAGATAAGGACAACCAAAATTTAGAAACAGAATAGCAACCCAAATTGACAGAAAATTGATCTGAATGGAAGTCGGATAACTAAGAAAATAGACGCATTCATCCAGACCGGTAGGAGGGGCAGAGTCGGGCACCCGGCGTGGGTTGCAGCGTGGAGAGAGCATTGGGACCGGGCAGAGAGAGGGTTGGGACCGGGCGCACAGTGCATCCACGCAAGACTGCAGCAGGTGGACCCTAAGCACGCAAGCAGCAGCTGGCAGACCCCAGCTGAGGAGTGGCAAACAGCAGACCCAGCCAGGTGGCGATTGTGAAGCAAGGCCCTGTGCTCAACCCAGGAGCCCAGCGCTGGGAAACAGAGTCTTGGGACACTGATTGAGGTCACCTGTGGGGACTGAGGAGCAGAGAGGGACTCCCAGCCTCATAGGAGAGGTCCTTGGAGGGTCCCACAGTGTGCACAAGCTCACCCACACGGGAATTGGCACCAGAGGAGCCCAGCTTGCTCGCGGGAAGCAGCGGGACTGAGGTCCCACGGAGAGTGGAGCAAGCACCATTGTTCCCTTTCGGACCCCATACCCACATACAACGTCATAACCCAGCAACTGAAATACCTCGCCTCAGTGAACACCTAAGGCTCTGCCCCTCATACGTAATGGCGCAACCAGACCAAAGGAAAAATAAAATAAAATAAAAAAGATGGCTCAAACGATTTTAAAAGCCCCAGAGCCAGTATTTTTAAGCGACCAAGAACTAGCCAACCTATCAGATGCACAGTTCAAAACACTGGTGATCAGGATGCTCACACATTTGGTTGATTTTGGTCGCAAATTAGATGAACAAATGCAGGC
Source organism: Tonatia bakeri (assembly GCA_004024845.1). Classification (NCBI taxonomy): domain Eukaryota; kingdom Metazoa; phylum Chordata; class Mammalia; order Chiroptera; family Phyllostomidae; genus Tonatia; species Tonatia bakeri. Next base: position 32,599 of record PVIA01006389.1, on the reverse strand, counting down.
TACGATAAAAGAAATGAAGGAAAATGCACAGGGAACCAATAGTGATGGGAAGGAAACTGGGACTCAAAACAATAGAGTAGATCAGAAGGAAGAAAGAAACAACCAAACAGGAAAGAATGGAGAAATAAGAATTAAAAAAAAAACGAGGAGAAGCTTAGGAACCTCCAGGACATCTTTAAATGTTCCAACATCCGAATTATAGGGGTACCAGAAGGAGAAGAGGAAGAGCAACAGATTGAAAACTTATTTGAACGAATATAAAGGAGAACTTCCCTATTCTGGCAAAGGAAATAGACTTCCAGGAAGTCTAGGAAGCTCAGAGAGTCCCAAAGAAGTGGGACCCAAGGAGGAACACACCAAGGCCCATCATAATTACATTAGCCAAGGTAAAAATGAAGGAGAGAATCCTAGAAGCAGCAAGAGATAAGGAGACAGTAACCTACCAAGGAGTTCCCATCAGACCGTCAGCTGATTTCTCAAAAGAGACCTTACAGGCAAGAAGGGGCTGGAAAGTATTCCAAGTCATGAAAAACAAGGACCTACATCCCAGATTGCTCTATCCAGCAAAACTTTCATTTAGAATGGAAGGGCAGATAAAGTGCTTCTCAGATAAGGTCAACTTAAAGGAGTTCATTATCACCAAGCCCTTATTGTATGAAATGTTAAAGGGACTTATCTAAGAAAAAGAAGATAAAAAAACCTGTATAGTAAAACAACAGCAAACTTACAATTATTAACATCCACACCTAAAACAAAAACAAAAAGAAACTTAGTAAAAAACTAGAACAGGAACAGAACCATAGAAATAGAGATCATGTGGCGGGTCTGCAACAGGGGAGTGGGAGGAGGAGAGAGGGGGGAAAGGTACAGAGAATAAGTAGCATAGATGGTAGGTAGAAAATAGACAGGGGAGGGCAAGAATAGTATGGGAAATATAGAAGATAAAGAACTTATGACACATGGACATGAACTAAAGGGGGGGAATATAGGTGGGAGAGGGTGTGCAGGGTGGAGGGGAATGAAGGGGGGGTAATGGGACAACTGTAATAGCATAATCAATAAAATATATTTAAAAAAAAGATTAGGCCTAGCTGTACAATATCAGTTCCCAACTATAGCTTAAAAATTCTTGTAAAATGACATTTAGATTCATTCCATTGTTTATTGTTTTATTGATAGTTACCTGAGGGTTCTATAAAATAGTAGGAAGAAAAGCACATCTTGAGCCTAAGAATAGAAATGGCAGAAATCCTGGGGTTTTCCTACATTAAATAAACTTCTGAGAGACATCCAGGACCTAGTAAATACAATCTCTCCTTAAATATTGCAAATAGTTTTAATCCTGACATTTTCCTCTTGAATCATTTTTTTTCTGTGTTTATTATTATTCGTATAAAATATTATACAAACACCAAGGTAGTGGCCCTAAGAAAACGTGAACATAATCAGTTTTAGTGAGAACCCCAAAACTTTGTAAAGTCAATTCAGAACATTAAATTTGTGAAAGTGAATTTGTTTTAACCATGTCAATAAAAACCACTGAGAGAAACTTGCACAGCAATATATTCGGTGCCTTTCTGTTGAAAACTCTCACCTCAAAGTTGACTTTCTCAAAAGCTTCCAGGGCCTCCAAACGATTACCATCTACTTCCAAACACTCAGTCAAATCGCGGCACCAAATGACTTGAGAAATGGTCAGGATCACCTGCACGGAAACATCTCTCTTGAGTATGTGATGCCTCTCACCAAAAAGGGAGCCAGAGATGGAAGTGTACGGAGTGTCACTTACTTGTGAAGGGTGGCCAGCTGTCACCCAGTTTGTCCTCGGTTTCCCCTGATAGTCAGCGATGGCGGCTTTGCACAGGCGGCGTAAAGACGTGAACATGGCTTCCTCCACTTTGCCGAGCCATTCCTCCACATTGCCTCGGGCCTTGAGGCCTTTGCCCAAGCGAACCTAGAAGACAAGCAGAGCAACGGGAATATGGCTCCCGTGTGACTTGCAGGCTGTCCATCCTCCGTTCTTCTAGAACAGAACCCTGAGCCATGGCAACACTGAAGCCTGACCACAAATACTGGAACTTTCTATCGCTATCACACTCTACACCTCCATTTACCACCTTTGCCTATTGCTTTATTTTACTGCTTCCCTTTGGAGCCAACTCCCTTTAAGAGGAGTCTGTGTGCACCATGTAAATTCTTTCACTTTCTTTTCCTACTTGCTGACATTGGATTTTGGGCCCCGATCACTCATCTGAATCTGTTAAGGTCAGAAAGGTTAGCAACTTTCTCTCAGTTGCCCACCCCAACTAACACTCTTCAGTCCTTTTCATATTTATCTCTTTAATTTCCTGTGATCTGACTGCTTGTCTGGGTCTCCTGCATCTGTCCTTCTTATTCTTCCCTCCCTTTAAACTCACGTTCTCCCTGGATGCCAGCCATGGTCCACCCTTCTCTCTTCTTTTGCACTAATGATGAGCAACTTCTTTGGCAAGAAGATCAATTCAGGGCAAGTGAAATGTTGATGGGCTCCTTCACTCCTGCAGAGTCACCAGTGTGCTCTAACTGGACGGAAACCCTTGACATTTCGTTCACAGCTCACCTGTGGAATGCTTTCCCTTCTGTGTGGTTTCTCTCTATCTTCCTTGGCCACATCTGTGAGTGTGTGCCATGTGTGTGAAGTCACTTGGTTCCCCACCGTCTGCTCACACTTCCACTTGCTTGGTGTTTACCATATGCCAGGCACCATGCAGTGTGCCCTGGAGACGCCAATGCCAACCAATAACGACAACTAACACTTCCAAAGCATGTACTGGGTATTGCTCAAGTAATTACATATAATAACACTTGAAAATCTTCAGCATCTCATTAATTAGACAGTGTTACTAACTACCTTTTTATAGATGAGGTTAAAGGTTGGGACTTGAATCCAGTGGCATGGCAGTGGAACTGGCACTCCTAACCTGTCTGCTCCTGGCCTCCTGTGAAGCTGAGTAAGACACAGCTCTGTGTTCTCCACTGTTTCCCAGAACAGAGCACGTGCCTCTGTGATTGCATTTACTGTGGTGCTTTTCAATGTCTTTTTTTTGTTTCACTGTGTCTAAACTAGAAATCTCCCAGGGCAGGAGTTTCCTCTTGCCTGTCCCTGGAACTGCTGAGCCAGCGGAGTGCCAGTCGCAGGAACACTTGATGGATGCTTAGAGCGACAGTGAAGAAACCTCTACCCTCCACCCTGGAGGCTAACAATGTTTACCCGGAAAGAATTTAAAACAAAAAGCACCGCACCCTTTCTCCCTCTGGTGACAGCATCGCCAAAATGTCATTAGTATAAACTTTTTCTGGCTCTCCGTCCACACCAGGAATTCTTCCTTCAGCAGGAGGCATGAGAGCAAATTCAAGCCTTGAAATGGAGTCGAAGCATTTCCTTAAGTGTGGCTGCACAGCTTGGGGATTTCGTGTCTGGGCCAAAATCTCCAGAAGTTCATCATTTGACAAGAAGTAAAACCTGGATTAAAGAAAATACTTAAAATATAACTTGGAATTGAAGCAAAGCCTTATACAGACATACAAGATAACCCCCTTAGCCACATCTCTTCCCCATCCACTGATTTCCTGGACCTCCAAGCCAATTGGTCTTGGGTTTCTAGGGATACCACGTGTCCCTAAAGACAATTGCTATGAATATTAGTACAGATGCATCTCAAACATCTAGAATCAGTGTCTGGTAAATAAAAGATATTTTTCATAAAAATTATTAAAAAGGCTGGTTCTTGCTATAACACCAATTTGTTCACATACCTGTGTTACTTAGCTTTGATCTTCTACAGTGAAGATATATTATTTGCTTTCCTAGAATACAGCCTAGTACCTCACACATAATTTGTTGGATAGATGGATGGGTGGTTACAGGAACTTTGTTTGGTTCTGTGAATACATGCATGTGGGCCATGCTGGTGTGATACTGCATGGGATTTTCTTAGACCCTGCTCCACAGGGCTATTTGGAGGCAGGAAAAGACCTTAGGAAAAGAACTAGGGAAGGTGCATACCTGGGTCCCCAGGGATGAAGGTGAGGGAGGAGGGCCTGGACAGAGAAGTCATTTCATTTCTTGAAGGAAGCTGCAACCCATGAGAAATCCCTCAGGGGTGGAGGGAATCCCGTGAATCCCAGACTGGCCCCCATGGAGGAAAGAGGGGGTCAGATGGGCACCAGCCACCTCAGGCTTCTCCTGTCACCTTCTCCCTTCCCTGCCCAAACTGAAGCCCTCAGAAAATGAACAGGGAGTAGGGAGAGTTGATCATCATACATCCTCATCATCACTAACACCTTCAGTCCTGCAACCAGGCTGAGGCAGGGAAGGGGGAAGTTTTAACTTCAAATGCAGTTTAGAGTTTGATTATTACAGTTCATTTTTTGGGTTAAGGTGACAAGAGGTTTTTCTTTTTTTAATTATGAGAGAATGACAGGAAAATTCATGAGTCTTGATCAAGATTTAATGTAAAGGGGCAGGAAGAAACTAGCTCCCAGGAGGAAATGCAGAGGCAGTTATTAGTTACAAATGAAGATGTTTTGGTTGCATTTATTAGTCCTGCTTCTTTAACAACACACATGCTCTTAACTAATTTGCCGCCAAACTTTGCTTTTGGCTAAAGGAGCAGATAACTGTGAAGATTAGCCTTTGAGCCCCGTGAGAGCAGGGGCAGTGTGGTGTTCATCTTGCGTCTCCAAGACCTACCTTGACCCACGGCTCACAGAAAGTTTCCATAAGGTTGTTAGAGGGAAATCGATGCCTCACAGAGCCTCCTGACATAATGAACATTGCGGACCCAGTTGATGTCATTCCGAACAGAAGGAGAAAAAAGGAACTAATACTTTTTGGTGTTCAGTATTTTCATAGGTAAATTTGTACCCAGGTTTTTTTTACATATCAAAAGCAGTTTCTTTAAATATAAAAAAATGTCTTTGGCCTTGGGAAATCCAGGTTGGGAACCACTGATTTAAGAATGTAATACACATGGGAGGGAAGTTGGGGGGTGGGTGGGATTGATTGGGAGTAAAGGGGAGAAAACTGTACTTGAACAATCATTTAAATAAAATGGGAAAAAAAAGAATGCAATACACAAAAGGCAAGTTCCAAACCTCCAACTCTTCCATCTTTTTCCATTTTGCTAAATTTGTGTAAGTTTTTGGTAAGCTTTGGTAAGATTCTTTAAAGTCCAACTACTTCCAATAAAACTCAACCAGATCCTCTGGATCCTGCATTTCCTGTGCACACACAGAGTCCGTCTGTCCTGGTTACTTGGCCACGACCCCTCTCAAGCAGGTAACCCAGATAAGCGCCTAACCCCAGCTGCCTCAGTGGTTGTTCTGAGACAGAACTTAACTCCCATTCCTTAACAGCTAACAGGAAAAATCTGCAAAAGATGAACATGTTGTTAATGTTCTCTGTTATGGTGCAGTGTGCCCCAGTGACTGCAGCTGGGAGCTTGTGCTGCCATCAGGTGGTCTTACACAACTGTATCATAGAGGGTCATCGCCACGACTGTCCAACTGTGGACTGTGAGCACCGTGAGGGCAGGGGCCCAGGCTCTTCTTCTTTCTGCCTTCAGTGCTGAGCAAAACATTTGGTATGTTTCCATGTATTTATTTATTCATTCATTCATTCATTCCTCACCTGAGGATATGTTTATTGATTTTAGAGAGAGAAGGGAGGGTGGGAGGAAGAGAGAGAGAGAGACAGAGATGTCAGTGTGAGTGAGAAACATCAATCAGTGGCTTCCTGTCTGTGCCCTGACCAGGGATCAAACCTGCAACCTGGTCACGTGCCCTGACTGGGAATCCAACCCACAACCTTTTGGTGTGTGGGATGATGCTCCAACCAGCTGAGCCACCCTGCCAGGGCCATTTGATATGTTTTTAGAATGCATAGGTGAGTAAAAAATTTCATTTGGAATTTGTGAAAAAATCTCTTAGGCAACTTCTATAGTGACATTCTTAGACCATCAATCAACTTAAAGAAACCTGCTCAGGCAGCACAGGTCTCCAGCTTTTCACATACATATCTGTGGACATGTGTGTACATATATGACACACCCATCAGTGTGGCAAAGTTGTGATCAAGAATCCTTCCAGCACCGTGAGTACTTACCCACTCAAACCTTTACCTCACCTTGACATTGTACCTCACCTTGACATTGTACCTCACCTTGACATTGTACCTCACCTTGACATTTACACTCCCTCATCAAGGTACTAGCTGGACTGCCATTTTCAAATGTCTTTCTTGTTTTTCTCTTTGATTCCCTGATATTTTGAGGTTATGGTTTGTTTTTAAGTATATCCTTTTAAATTAATGGATAGTTTTAACTACTAGAAAATATCGTAGGTTGCTTTGTAAACTTACCTTGGGAAGATAACTCTTTTTGATTCTAAATATGACTCTAGACACTTCTGAATTTGGTCCAGTAATGCATTATTGTTTTGAAAAGTCTCCAGAAGTCCTGTTCATTGAAAAAAAGGGACTGATAAAATTGCATTAAAATAGAGAATATAATTTTAAGTGGAAATAAAATACTACATTAATATTTTTAAAGCTTTTGTTTTATTTAGTAAAAACAATCTAATAAATTAAAATTTGTGAGGTTGGCTGAGAATGTTAAGTATTAGTATAATTAATATTAATCTTAATATTTACCATAGCTGAGCAAGAATTCAACTTGAAACATTTTTAGCTAGCATCCTCCTTTTCAGCAGGCTGAGGGCACACAAACCAAAGCCAAACAGTTGTCTTTTGACCCTCGGACAAAGCCATTCTCTGAACTTTCTTATTCATGTTTCCCATTTCCTCTGCCATCTTTAGATGCTGAAATTGTGGCCATGGGATTCTACTTCTTTATCACTAAACTCTAGCACCTCAAGGAGCAACATTCATGCCTTACCTAACTTTGAAGTTTTCGTGCCTATCACAGTGCTTGGTTTACCTGCCCATCCAAGAATGAAACCCTGCCTTTTCCACGGTCCCAAAGGATGGGATCAATGACCCAATCCAATCCCAGCGCCCACGCAAGCATACCTGTCTGGCTGTACTTCGTAACCCCTTCTTCTTGTGCACTTGACTTCCACCCACACTGGCTGTCTTTCCAACAATTGTGCATGCTAAGTGCACTTTCACCTCAGAGTCTTCGCCTGTGTTCTTTCCTCTGCCTTTGACAATACTCCCTCCCTCAAACCCTCTCACGTCCTCATTCCTACAGATCTCTGTTCAAAAACCACTTTATCAAAAAGGCTCCCCCCCATACACACACACACACACACACACACACACATGCACACACACCCCTACTCTCTATCCCCTTTACCTTGCTTAATTTTTGTTCATAGCTTTATCATCACCTGAAATGATTCATACAGGTTCACACTTCTTTATTTGAAATCCATAGGACTAGATGTATTTTGGAATTAGATTTTTTAAAATTTCAAAAGTTATGTAATAAGTTTAGGAGGAACTAGGACAGCACTCTGTAACCAAACACATTAATATTTTTGCAGCAAAAGATTTGAATTCACACACTAAGTGGATATGGTAGGCAGAGCAAAAGTCTCTCAGAGATGTCCATGTCCTGATCCCCAGAACCTGAGAAGATGCTAGTTGATATGGAAAAAGGAACTTGGCAGATGTGATTAAATGAAGGGTCACGGGGCGGGGGAGATTATCATGGACAAGCTCGTGGACCCAGTGTGATCACGTGGGTCCTTACAAGAGGCAAGGAAGGAAGGTCGGAGGTAGAGAAGGGGCTGTGATGACAAAAGCAGTTTGGACTGATGCACTTTCTGGCTCACAGGGGACTAGAAGCCCCAAAGTTTTAAACTTTTCAATTCTATCATACCATATAGTTTTTTCCTTTCTGCTTTTGTTGAAGAGTCTTTGGACAAAGAGTCTAGCCCAGCAGCCTGCCACTGCTTGGCAGGGAAGCTGTCTGGGGGTATTTACCCTGATGGGTGGTGTGCTGCCCTTCACAGAACCAGCAAGCTTGCAGAGGCTTCCGTACAAACATGAAGTTCAACAGCCATGTTTGTGCCTCAGAGAGTTTAATTCCATAACCCTAGAAATGGAAGTTATTAAGATGCATTTCAACATTGAGATTAGAATTACAATTGGTGGTAATATGTTTAACAGGATTTAATGAGTAAACTAAAAAAGGTATAGACATTTTTATGGTGTTAAGTTTGTGGGAGCTTTAGCAGAATGTGTCAGTGGGAGGTTACTGTTGCATCGTGTGGTCACAATTGTGAAATGGAAGCATGACTGACAGTGTGGCAGCAACCCCATATTATGAAGAGAGCCAAAAAAAGTAGGTTCTTCTTGTCAAAAGTATAAAGTAAGCTGAGAGATAATAATAATAATAATAATAATAATAATAATAATAATATTTGAACCATATTGCAAGAGTGTCAAATACACCACAAACACACCTGGTCATCGGTGCTGACTGGAAGGAAGGGTGAGTCCAGCACATATTATCAGACTCTTACAGGTGGCAATCACTTTAAATGAGTGTAAAGTCTTTTTGCTTGTTTTTAACATTTTGTGTTATACCTGGTTGAGTAGCTGCTCGAAGAGCATTCGGCAGCCGGTTCACCTTCCTCATGATCTCTTTCCAGGACTTATCCACCTGAAGGAACATCTTGGCCTCTGCAGGCAACTGCCTCTGAATATCTGGAGCATTAAAAATACTTTCTAGGTAGAGCCAGTTTCTCTGGCAGTTCAGCCACTCCTCCTAGGAGAAAAACATGGACATTATCGAATTTTAACCCCAAATTTGAAACATTCGGTTACATTAAAAGTAATTATGTGGAGATTCACTGTATCTTTTTCCCTTTGGGGCCTTCTTACAGGTCCATTGGAATAAAACCTCCTCCAAGGGTCCAAGACTAACCTCAGCCTGATTTCAACCCATTTTCTATGAGTAGAGTTATAAAGAATCTGCTGTGTGGTAATCAGAATGGACCCAGGGAAAGAGGACTAATATGCCCACAGGAGACATTTACGGGTAGGGAGCCAGTGGCAAGAAGTTTATTTAAAGAAATGAAGGGCCGAGAAGTGGTGAGTTTAGTGACAATTTCCAAATACAGAGTCCCACAAAGGTAGGTTTACAGTTGTGACTACATGAAACAGTTTATTCTTGAATTATTTATTAATTTTTGTATTATTTTTTCCTTATGAACAACTATAAACATACTTTTGCTTCACCCTGTATAAAAAGTTATCAAGAACAATTTTTTATTTCTTTTTTTTTAAAGATTTTATTTATTTATTTTTAGAGAGGGAAGGGAGGGAGGGAGAGAGAGAGAGAGAAATATCAATGTGTGGTTGCTGGGGGACATGGCCTGCAACCTAGGCATGTGCCCTGACTGGGAATTGAACCTGCGATGCCTGGTTCGCAGCCCATGCTCAATCCACTGAGCTACACCCGCCAGGGCAAGAACAATTTTTTCAATTACATGTATATTCTTTCCTCTCTCCTTTTTAAAAAAAAAGAAATATTCATTTTCTTTAACCAAAAAAGTAAAACCTGCTTGCAACAATACATGTGGTAAATACATGAACAGGAGGAAGAAGACATCACCCATTGCTTCTCCTCTTAGAGACACTCACTATGACCAAAGAAACTGGAAATGCAGTGTCAGAACCAAAGTCTAGACCTCATCCTTCTCTGTGTCTCCTGCCCAAGAGCCACGGAGAAGTTTCTCAGTCCTTGCTCTGGATTTGGGGGCTACACGTAAGCCTTAATGTCGCGGTCACTCCCTGCCTTATCTCAACTCTCATACCTTCTATTCTCTGAGAAGTCTCCACTACTCAGCACTGGAGTCTTTTAAGGATCCCCTATAAGAACATGTCGTTTTCTTCGATTTATAGTCTTTGCCTTCATAGGGCTCAGCCATCAGTACAGAAGGCTGGACAGGGGTCAGTTTATAAAGGGTTAAAGTGGAGAAACTCCTGAAAAAGACCTCTATGAAACAAACTTGGAATAAATTGTCTTTTCCTACTAGTGTATTTATCATTTCACAGGTAAATCTTCATATTAGAATGTATAGAAACCTAAATGTAATTAAATCAATCTAAAAATCTGAAGTCTAAGAAAGAGATTGGATGGGAACAAAGTGAGGTTGGAGTGAGTCTCTACCTTGCTATGGGATAATCTGAGGTAAATAAAATAAAAAGGAGGTGTGTGCCACAAGGAAAGCTACCAAGAAGACTACAAGCAACAGTGAGTGATTTTCCAGTAAGTATGAGGGTGTTGTGGCCAGACTCTTAAGGTGGCCCCCAGGCTCTGGTGTCCTCACTCTTGTGTGATCCTCTCCCCTTGAGTGTTAGGTGCTTGCATCCACCCATGTAGACTATGGCAAAGCTAATGGGATGCACACGATTATGTGTACATTAGTCCTGCTGAGGGCTTTCTCTTCCTTGCTAGATTGATGAAGCAAGTCGTCATGTTGGGGAAAGTCCACATTGGAAAAAACAAAGAAGCAACTGTGGAAAACATGTAGTAGTTGAGGATGGCCTCCAGATGACAGGTGGCAAGAAATTAAAGGCTGTAGTCCAAGAGTTGCAAGGAAATAGTTTCTGTCAACAACCCAAGTGAGCTTAAAAGTGGATCCCTCCTTAGCTGAGCCTCTGATGAGAACCCAGTACTGGAGCACCTCTTCATGGAACCCCGGTGAGACCCTATGTAGGAGACCCAGGTAAGCCACAGCTGAACTACTGACCCACAGAGACCAGGGTGTAATAAATGTGTATTGTTTTATGTCACTAAGTTTGTGGTATTTTACTTCACAGCAATTATGACTAATAAAAGGTGATGGGACAATCTTGTAAAGAAGAGCTCAATATATTTGCATTTTCCTTATATTCTGAACATAGTTAGACATCATCAATTAAATATTACAGCTAAACTATACAATATTTAAATGATTCAATGACTGATTTCTAAGGTCCAGTGGCTCGCCAGTTCTCTGAGCCCCTGAACTGAAATTTTCCTTACTCACCAGTGTTTGATTAAATAAAGCAAGTTGTTTCTGCCACTCATCTACTCGAGTTTTCAGTGGACCAACATAACGTGATGAGGCAATGGTTGCAACGTTGATGGTACTGTCATCAAGAAGGACCTTTAAAGAAAAAAAAAGAGAAAATAATGCAACATCATATGTTTGTGCTGTCAAAGTTAATTATAGATATTTAGTCCCAAGAGTCCATTTGAAATACAGCTTCTTGAATGAATAGCTTAGCCCTTCCTACTGGTTCCTCCCCACATAATTCCCCTCCGCATCCCATTTACTATGGCTTCTGTGGCTTACAACCCAGTGTCATGTTCTCTCAAATGTCATAAAGGATGCCTGACTGCCAAATCTCAGTTGTTTCTGTAATTATGTATGGCACAAGTTTTTGTTTTGTTCAACACCCCTCTCTCTCCCCCTACTTTAGAGTATCTGCTAACTTCTTTACACTGTTTGGTCATCCAGGCCTTTATTTCTCAAAAGTACTTGAAACTAGCAAAAGACAGCACAATTGGCTGTCTCTTTTATCCAATGAAACATCGCTTTCCTTCAAGTGTCTTCAGGAAGAGGGGTATTGAATTCACTCATATCAAGCTCTGAATGATTACAGATAGCTTTCCCTCCACCTCCCATCCCTCCTTCATCTTACTCTGTAGCAACCCTCACCGAACATATGCATTTTTAAAAAATGTGTCTAGTAATCTAAAGGATTTCAATTGCTCTATTTAAATTATAAACTTGAGAGCAGAAGCTCCACCACCTAGCATCACTTGACCTTATACTGACTGACTTTCACCTTGAATCTATTGTCCCATGCACTGCCCAGACTGACATATGATCTTGCTCTGCCAACCTATACCTGGCAAAGCCATTTCATCTCCAGTTCTGGCCTGGGTACACCCTACAGACCAGGGCTTTGCTATAGGGAACCAATCCACGTGGCAGTGGCGAATGTAGCCCAGCCCCTGATTCAGGAAGCTGGCAGGAGTGAGGTGGCACACAGGAACTGGGCCCACAGATCGGCTTTCCCATGGGGAACCAGGTCTGCATTGTACCTGGTCTGCTTTGAGGATTGCTTTTTCTAAAACTCTCTCACCCTGAATTGAGGCAGCAAATGTTTACTGCATATCTTTAAAGTAACTTCCTAAAGTCTGTGCTAAACCTCCCAAAGATGGAGGGTAACCAGTTCAACCATTTCACCCCTTGCACTCGCAACATCCTTTTTTTTTTTTTGAAGTAACCAGCAACATCCTTTCCTTTGTTATCTGTAAAAGGTAATCACCTAGAATGAACCTGAGCATAGGAAATGAGGACCATCCTCGATGTAATGTGCACAGAAAAGCAATAAAAGCCTGTACAGGCAAGGGTCGGGGCACTCTCTCACTCAGAGAGTGGCCATGCCGTCCCTTTTTCTCCACAGGACTTCTGCAATCTGTGTGAATTTGTTTGTTGCATCCACAACACATGGACCCCACTGGTCGGAGTCTGTATCACTTTGCTTTTTAAATTGAGCTGTAAGAACTAGGTGCCTTTGCTAAATAAATGTGTCTTTGGATTTTAAGTCACTAAGAATATTCCAACACACAGGTTAGATTTACCTTCTTTTGTTATTCATAGAGCATGGATATATATTCCTAATCTCAAAAAAAAAATCAAGTGAATTTAGCTTCTTAATGTGCTATAAACCAGATATACTCATTCATGTTTCTTTGCCTCATTTTAAAAAGGGTTTTATTTATTTATCTATTTTTAGACAGAGAGAAAGGGGAGGAGAAAGAGAGGGAGAGAAACATCAGAGAGTGGTTGCCTCTCAAGCGACCCTTACTGGGGACCTGGTCCACAACCCAGGCATGTGCTCTGACTGGGAATAGAACCAGTGACCCTTTGGTTTGTAGGCTGGCACTCAATCCACTAAGCCACACCAACCAGGGCTCTTTGCCTCATTTAAATGGTTTGAAATGTCCTTTATTCTCATCTATGTCTATCAAATCCTCTTTACCCTTTAAGGTCCAGCATGTCTTAGCTGATCAAGGCAGGATTCTTTGATCACTTCTGCCATTAATGATCTCTTTGCTTTTCTAAATTCTCCAACAGTTATCAACTAAAGATTATACTCCAACATATATATGCCATTTTTATTGCTTTGCTAAATATTTCATGTATAAGCATTTTTGTCAATTATTCATACTCATGTTTTACCTTCCCAATTAAAATTTTCTTACTTAGTAACCCTCATATTTCATTTGTTCATCATAATCTCCCATAAGAGATTTAGGACTAGGTCTAGCCAGAACCTTCACCATAAGTTTTAATAATCCAGTTACCTACCTGTATGTCATCTGTGCCGCCTAAGATAAATACATCTTTGGTGTCACGGTGAGGGAGAATGACAAATTCAGTTGTTTTCCAAGAATCTTCCACCTTAGAAATAATTCAAATCTTGGAATATTAAGTTCATTTGTGTTCAGGTATTTAATAAGTGCATGTGAAATGAAATAAATAAAGAGCTTCCCAGACAAGAAAAAGCTGGAATTCATTGCCACCAAACCAGTGTTATATGAAATGTTAAAGGGTCTTCTTTAAGAAGAAGAAGATGAAAAAGATAAAAAATATGAGCAACAAAATGGTAATAAATACATATCTATGAACTCAATCTAGGAAAACAAAATGAACAAGCAGAATAAAAACAGATTTACTGATACAGAGAACATAGCGGTGGTTGCCAGATCGGAAGGGGTGAGGGTTGAGTGTAAAAAGTGAGGGAGTTGAGAAGTACAAACTGGTCATTACAGAATAGCCATGGGGATGTAACAGCATAGGAAGTGTAGTCAACAATATTCTAATAACAGTGTGTGGTGTCAGATGGGTACAACTTACTGGGATGATCACTTAGTAAGCTATATAATGTCTAATCTCTGGGGAGTATACCTGAAAGTAATATAATAACGTATGTCAACTATAATTGAAAAATTTTTAAAAATTATTTTAAAAACTCCATAATAATCCCATTCTTCTCCCTTACTGCTTTTAAAATTCTAACAATCAGTTAAATGACATTGATTTACTGAATTTCATGGATGGATGATATATATGAATAATGTGATACTTTAATGTGTATTTCCTATCACTTTATGCTTTAATTAAAAGAAAAAATTCTTTTTATATAGGTGATTGATATGTATGTGTAAATTTTTAGGGTAAAAATGTAACTATTCTAAGTAGAGAAGTCTTCTCAATGTGTTTTTGAAGCATTTCACACAGTTAGTTCTCTGATAGCTTGAAAGATAACGTATTTTGATATAAAAGATATTCTTTGGTATAGGAATGCAAATTTCAAACTTTCTTGCCATTAGGTTTCTGTTGGGCTATAAGCTAAGTAGAAAGAAGATATTTATAATGTGCAATAATAATGATAATGATAACAAATGTAAGAAAGCAACAGAAGGATGCCTGATAATGAGAGGGTGAGGGCTGCAATGTTGAAAATCTATCCAGATGAACCAAAAGTTGGTGGTATGAAAACCTTTACATTACCTGATCTTAAGAATATGTTTTTTAGATTTACCTTTTTAAGAATTGTTTCTAAGGCAGCTTCTCCAGAAGCCTGTCCAGAAATGTCCTGGATTTCTTCAGCAAAGTCAAAAACATGCAACTCGGAGAGCCTCTCTAAGGTCAGTGGGACTTCAAGGTCTACTAGAGTGGCATCCACTGTATGTTCAATGGCTGTCCAATGTCTAGGCTTCAAAGTTGGGTTCCTCAGGTCAACAATAACTGGAAGCTGGAAAACAAACACTCTCAGAGGCACCAAGCTTTAATCTTCAGAGCATAGATTTTAATTCAAGAATGTAGAGATCTGGAAAGAACACCACTTATACTCTTACAACAACAAAAACTGAACAAACTGCAATTTAATGACCTGTATTGAACCCATAAAAAACCTAAGTTGAAAGGCAATCAACTAACCGAAAATCTGGTGACAGACAAGTACCCACAGTTTTCTCCACAACAAGAAACAGAACTCGAGAATTTGATTATCTAGGACAGATATCTTGAGTTGCCATTTAAGTGAGTAGGAAGACAACTAAACTTAGAGTATAAATTGTTGAGGACCGAGTGTGGGGTAGCATGAGAATGTGAAGTCCCTGAGCACTACAAATATAGAGGTGTTCATAGAAAAGACAGAGGAGACTCCTAAGAAAACCAACTTTATGGTGCTGGCAGGGGGAGGAAAGAGCAGCTACTTTTGTAACTAGCCAACCAATCTCTCCTGTCTGCAGAAGACTTAATGTCTGAGAAGGGGGCAACAAAAACTCTCAAGCAAGGTATCGGTGATAACTCATTGTAGGTATTTGTATATATCTGGAGAAACAGAAGATGAAAAAAAAGCAAACCCACTGGAAAGGGTCAGAAAGAAATATATTTTAGTCTCATCACTACATTTGGAGGAGGGGAAGGAATGCCTGTGAAGGTAACAATTCTGAGAACAAGGGACAGAATGCCTTGTTAATACAGAGACTTAATCAGAATATGAGGGAATGCCCCTCCGAATTTCTCCTACCAACCTAATGAGTACTGAGTGAAAAAAACACTGGTATACAGAGTAGAAAGTTGCAAGAGACAGATTCTCTCTGGGCACAACACGAAGGGAGGCCACAAGGTCTGGGGAAACAAATTGAAACAATGATCTTTGGCAAATCAGCCCAAACCCTAAACACAAGGTATTTAGAACAATTTAAAGGCTATGGTATACTGAGGGTAGCTATAGGAACCTCAGACCTCAAATCTACCCCAGTTCATAACTAGATATAACATAACATGCCACACAAAAAGTCAAGTGGAAAGAAAGGCATTATTTACTATATTGCATAAAATATAAAATATTGGGTTTATAACCAAAATTGAAGAAGTGTATTAAAGGGCAAGACAAATATTCAAGAGACCAAGAATAATCAGAACTAGACTCATATATGACACATATGTTAGAATTAACAGACAAGAAACTTAAAGTGATTGTGATTAATATGTTAATTGTTTTAATAGAAAAGATAGAATTCAAGGTCAGATGGGACACGTTAGTAGGAAGATGGAAACTATAATAAAACATTAAACAGATGTTAGAAATAAGAGATAGTAATAAAGATAAAGAATGCCTTTGGTGAACATGAAACAGCCAAAGAGTCAGTTAACTTGAAGATAAATGAGTAGAAACTTCCCAAACTGACATACAAAGAGAAAAATTAGTGTACCCTCTCCCGCCACAAAATCATAACAGAATACGCAAGAGCAATGACAGAATATTAGATGGTCTGAAACACGTATAATAGAAATTAAGAAGGATAAGAGAGACAGAAAACAGAGCACAAGAGATAGTTGAAGAGATAATGACTACGTTTTTTTTTGTTTTCAAAATTAAAGACAAACCAAACCAGAGATCCAAGAAATTCAGAGAACACCAAGCAGGATAAATACAAATCACAAATAACAACACTGACCAAAAAACCCAACAAAACCCCAAAACACCGACATACATCTAGGCATATCACATTACAAACTGATAAAAATCAAGACAAAGACAAAATCTTGAAGGCAGCCATCCCTCAACAAAAAAACCCATTTATCTACAGAAGAACAAGAAAAAGAACTGCAGCTATCTTGTTAGAAACCATACAAGCAAGAAAATAATGAAAGGCTACTTTTAAATTTCTGAAAACAAACAAAACCTGTCAACTCAGAATTATATACCCAGTGGAAATACCACTCAAAATAAAAAATAGCTTTCTCAAAACAAAAAGGGAATTCATTGTTAGCATGCCATATAAAAATATTAATGGAAGTTCTTCAGGCAGAGTGAACATGCCGTGAGTCAGAATCCATACAAAGAAATAAAAAGCATTGGAAATGCAATAAAGGTAAAATAAATTTTATTTTACTTCCATTTCTATTGTCTTAAAAGATTATTACATAAAACAAAATAATTACAATTTGGTATGTTTATAATATAAGTAAAGATAAAATATATTATGTTAGCACAAACATTAGATAAACCATGTAATCTACATAATGGGATACTACTCATCGATGAAAATTTATGTATAAAGAAGTCTTTAAAAAGTATTCTAATTCGCAGAGTTGTACAACTACCACCACTATCTAATTTACACTGCTCCCAGAGGAAACCCGCACTCATTGACCATCCCTCTCCTCCACCCCTTCTCCACAGTGGCTGGCACCCGCTGACCTACTTCCCCTCTCTAGGAGCTTCTCCATCCTGAGCAGTTCACATCACTGACGTCGTACGCTATGTAGTTCTTGTGTGACTGGCTTCTTTCACTTGGCATAACATTTTCAAGTTTCATCTATGCCTTAGCATACATCAGTACTTTATTCATTTTTATTGCTGAATCATATTCCATGATATAGATATATTATATTTTGTTCATTCATTCATTCATTCAATGGTTGATGAACATTGGTGTTTTCCCCCACTTTTGGCTATTATGAATGAAGCTCTATGAAATTCATATATGAGGTTTTGTGTGAACATATGTTTCCATTTTCTTAGGTATATACCCTAGGAGTGGAATGACTTGGTAATATGTTAACTTTATGTTTAACATTTGACAAACTACCAGACTATCTTCCAAAGAGGCAGTACCACCTTATAATCTTAACAGAAACACATGAAGTTTCCAATTTCTCCAGGTCCTCACCTGTAATGTTTCTCTGAACATAGTCATCCTGGTGGAAGCAAAGTGGTACCTTATTGTGGCACTGATGTGTATTTCCCTGGTGACTAACGATGTTCAGCATCTTTTCATGTATCTTCTTTGGGCAGATTTCTATGAACTCCTTTGCTCATTTTAAAGAGTTTTTGTCTTTTTATTTTTGAGTTATGAGAGTATGCTATGTATTTACTAGGTATGAGTGCATAGATATATCTTATATGCATTTTTCCAAGTGAATGATGCCAGACCCCAAACGCTCCATGTTGTGTTAGTCTGTTTCTTTCACTCTGGAAAAGGAAACACTACAGAGACAGAAAACAGATCAGGGGTTGCCTGGGGTTGGGGTGGAAGGTAGAGCTGACTACAAAGGGACAACATAAGGAAATTTGGGGGTGGGGGTGATGAACTATTCTGAACAGTATTGTTGTGTTGGTTACATGACTCTTCCCAATTGTAAAACCCCATAAAATTGTATACCACAAAAAATGACTTTTACTGTATGCAAGTTAAAAAAAACCAACCAGGATTTCCAAGGAACAAAAGATGGGATGCAGACTGTGACAAGGGAACTTGTTTACAATAGTATGTTATAAGCAACCTTAAGGCAATGAGGAAGAATGAAGCTGACCTAAGTAACTTTTGAAAACCATTTTGATGAGGTCTCGTAAGGCTATAGGAGAAAAAACTGCAAAAACACTCTTTAGTGGGGAACATTTGCTTCTCATTGTCCCCGAAGCTTTGCTTACTGTTTCTACCCACGTCTTCTTTTAGTCCTTTATCTCTTTTTTAAAAATAAAAAACTGATTAAAAAGATAAAAATCATTTTCCCTTTCCTTCCCATTTCAAGTGCTGGTGCGTTTCAAGCAGTGATTGTTTTCGGAGAGCCAGCCCTGCACACCTTCTGCCGGGCTTCCCAGCCTTCCTCACATCAATACACACCTTGAAAACTGGCCTATTTGTTTGGTGCAGAGGTGTGAGTGGGCAAGGCTGCCCTAGCCTCCTCCAGCTGGCTATAGGCTGAGCGGATCAGTGTCTTGGCACACCTATAACCGCTCCTGCGTTAGTTCCCCTAGCACCTGGGAAACTGTTGCTCTGAATGCCTCTTCTAACCAAGGTATTCACGGCATGGGTCAGCCAGCTGTAGACAGAAATGCAGTCTGCGCTTGGCAAAAATTGAATTTGTCCACTCTTTTCTCTCTCTCGGCAAAGCCAACTCATTTAAACAGGGAACAGTTCTCAACCCTGGTATCACTAGCATCAAGCAGTAACTTACTGACAAAAGTCTGAGAAATAATTTCTACCAAACTTACCTTTTCTCTCATTTTTTCCACCTTATATTTTAGCTGGGGCACTACATTGTTGGGTGGCAAGCCCTTTTCCAACTGCGTCACAAATTTGGCATATTTAGAAACTTGAGTATTTAGGACATCTGGATCCAGGCAGTCAAATTTGGACTATGAAAATTAGGGGAAAAGAAGAAGTTAAGACATATGATAAAACGCAAGCTTGAAATTTTTTACTTTGCTTGGCTTTTCCAGTAGTTAAAATAGCTAATCCAAGTCAACTCTCTACTTTTGGAAACAGCTTTACGTATTGAGATTGGCAGTGGCCTCTCAGGCCTCACTTGGTCACGCCTTTCATGACCTGGACCCCATCGTCACATGCAGCATTCCTGTAAATTATTCCTGAGGGCCAAACCTTGTAAGGAGATATAAATAGTTAATTTTACTCTTGCCAACTAGAAATTTCTCACCTAGTATTTTCTTATTATTAGATTATGTACCCCTTTAATATAAATGATGTAAAGGTGCCCCCCAAATATACATATATCTATAAATATATTTCTCAGTTATATAAACATATGTGTACACATATATTGGCATGTAAGATGGTCATATGGACTGAAGGCATTAGAAAATTTGTAAAACTTTCATTTGTTTCCAGATTCAACATTTTCTTCCTGGCCCCTAATGGGTCTTTCTGTGCATTCCTATGGTGAATTCTTCCCACTTTGGAAGCTGTTGTTCTAATCTCTGGTGGTTATCAGAAAACTCTCTAAGCTTCTTCTTCATTTGTCATAAAATTATAACACAGCATATTTTACTGAAATTAAAAATATACCAGATTGTTAAAAATTATGATAGATACTATTAGAACTTTAAGATTAATTAAAACAAAAAGGATCTAAGAATTGAGACCTTCTCATTTCTCACCTTTAACCATTCCTCCTGGAGCTGATCCCACTCGGACAAAGAGTCCCAGAGCAACTGCTTGAGCTTCACCTCAGCACTGACTTCTTCCAGATCTTCAAACTTAGAAACTTCTACCTTTAAAGTGTCATAAACCAAATACACTATTTAATTTTCAGATATAAATACCTTATGTTGTCCTCCTATTAGTAATTATTTATGCAGTCACTAAGCAGGATATGGGAAGGATAGAAAATGAAGGAAGAAAAGGAGAGATGGAAACAGAAAAAAAATCACAAAACCCATGTAAACTCAAATTTCCATTTGAGTGACAAAATATAACTCTTTATATTTCCTTAGAACTTAAATATTCTCCAAAGATATAAATATCACGAGTACCATGGGCATTCTTCCTGTAGTTGGGTCATACATGCATATACATTCCTGGTCTTTTTTGGAAAGCAGATGGATCTTCAGAGGCTGAAGACTGATTTCTGTCAGAGCCTATGGTCTCAGATGGTAGAAGAGGAAGATGTTTGTGCAGTAGCTGGTGAAGTGGATGGGGTGATTTAAGAGGGAGAGGATAGCCTGGTTTCTTACCTTTTAACCCCATGGGCTGTATATGACACCTATAGAGAGAAACGTTCCAGGGAAATCTGAAGAAGCTGTTTCGGTGAAGTGTTTTAAGGCTGCCTTGGCTTGGAGGTGAGGAAATCTCCAGGGGGTTGTTTGCACAGGAATTGTGAGCCCTGTGATAAGCTGTGGCTTTGAACTTTGCATCCAACAGCAGCAGCATGCACATTTTTTGCAAGTGCACCGTGGAATATTCCCAAAGAGAGATCATACGGAAGGCCACAAAATGAGCCTTAGGCAATTTAAGGACTGAAGTCATACCATGTATCTTTTCCAACCACAATGGTATGAAGCTAGAAATCAACAATAGGAAGCCTGGAAAATTTACAAGTGTGTGGAAACTAAACAACAAATTCCTGAACAACCAATGGGTCAAAGAGGAAATCAAAGAGAAATGTAAAAAATGACTTGAAACAGAGTAATATGACAACAAAGCACACCAATCCCTATAGAATGCTGTAAAAGCAGCTCTGAGAGGGAAGTTTTTAGCAATGAATGCATATATTAAGAAATAGATTTCAAATAAACAATGTACACATCAAAGAGCTAGAAAAAGAACACATTAAACCTCAAGTTAGCAGAAGACAGGAAATGACAAAGATCAGCATGGAGACGAGTAAAATAAAGACTAGAAAAATAGAAAAGACCATCCAATAGCGGCAGCATACACATTCTCTTCAAGTTCACACAAAACATTCCCAAGGGTAGATCATATGAGAGGCCACAAAACTAGTCTTAGAAAATTTAAGAAGACTGAAATCATACCATGTATCCTTCCAACCACAATGGCATGAAACTAGAAAGCTACAACAAACTTATCTTAGTTTCAAAGAGCTGGGTTTTTGAAAAGATAAACACAGATGACAAAATTTTAGCTAGAGTAAGACAAAAAAGAATACTCAAATAAATGGAATAGAAGAGAAGACATTACAACTGATGCCACAGAAATATAAAGGACTGTAAGACATTGCTATGAATATGTATATGACAACAAATTTGTTAACCTACAAGAAAAAGATAAACTCCTAGAAACATACAACCAAATAGACTGAATCAGGAAAAAGAAGAAAATCTAAACAGACCAATGAGTAAGGAGGTTGAATCAGTAACCAAAACCTTCCCAATGCAGAAGAGCCCAGGACCAGATGGCTTCACTGTGAATTCCACTGAACATTTAAATTAATGCCAATCTTTCTCACACTTTTCCAAAAAACATTTAAGAGGTGGAACACTTCCAAAGTCATTTTACAAGGCCAGGATTACCCTGATATTAGGGGTCTAGCCCTATCTTCACGAACAATTAGAAATTATTTCCTAGGCCCGTTAGGCCTTCACTTCTATTCCCCAAATGCCTGAGAGCTTCAGAAGCAAGGTTGAATGTGAGGTGATTACAAAGTAAGAATTAGTCAAGTATAAATACAGTGTGTGGAAGGAAGGGAACACCCTCCTATTTCAGGCACTGGCTCAGGCCATGCTTTCTGATCCACAGAGTGCCCATCTGTTAGTTGTAGCTTTTTGTCAAGCAGTATTTCTTCCATACCACACTTCCTACCCTAATACTTTCTTATCTTGTAGGTCAGTTAACTCAACCTGAGAACAACTTCGAACCCAGTTCTCTCATGCACAAACCTCCTGCCTCAAGTATTGCACTAGTCACATTGTGCAGTGCCAAGCCCATTACGTTATGGATTGCTTTCACCAGCCCCTGGGCTCTGGAGCAGACAGCTCCTAAGACTACTTTCTGGCCATCCATGTGGGGTTCTGGAAGACATATATGTGTTCCCATGTGAAGTCCAGGCACTCCTCCAAGACTTTGGGAGAGACTGATGTCACCCACATTGCTGGTGGCCCCCTTGGATTTGACCCCAGAAATCTTTTCCATTCTCTTTTCATTTTGGTCTCCCTAGTAGCTGTTTAGAGCAGTATATCCCTCACTCATTTCTCTTCATTTTTGCTTTTGAGGCATATCTGTTGCCTTTCAATCTACCCTTTGGATCCATCCATTCCTTGGCTTAGGAAAATTCTCTCCTGTCACCAAATTAGTGCATCAAACTGGGGCAAATCAGGCAATATTCATAGAATCAAAAACACATACATGGATGTAAAAGAAACTTGAATATCAGGAAAGTAATTGGCCACATTTAAAAATCCATATACATTTCAACATAGAAATTATAGTCTATGGTCTGAGGGTTTATCTACAATTCACAATTACTTTTTTTTGGCAACTCCACCAGGACCCAAACCCACAATTACTTTTTAAGAAGAAAGACATTTTGTCTCTAATGTGTACTAATCTTTGAACAGATTAACATGAAAACACAGTGCACCGGAACCTGTGGAGTGAGGCAAAGGCAGTCCCGGGAGGAGAGTCTGCAGTAATGGAGGCGTAAGGCAGAGAACACATCGTGTTTGTTGCAGACGGTTCCAGTCCAGTGACCAGCACACGGGTGTCCAAACGTTAAATATTTACAGTCACATTGTTGAAAGTGCTTGTGCGTCACTGCCGCTGCTATGCACATGCTTTAAAAACACATGTAGAACTGCTATTACCTTAAAATTTTTCTGATAAGATTTGTATTGAAATGCACGTTTCTGAAGATCATCTAGAACTAGTTGCAGATCATTCAACGTGGACTTTATTCTGTCTTGGTCAGCATTAATGTCCAAAATCTGTGGATCCTGTAAAATTAAGATAGTTTTTGATGAGTCATTCCTGCTTTGTGATGTAGACCATGACTTTAAATTAATTAACACACATTTTCAAAAAAATCTTTCTAATTTTCTTCTCACTCTGATTTATATAAAATATGTTAAAATGATTGCTTTTCCTCAGTTTCACAGCAGTGTACACATGCTGTAAAAAGTGCAGAAATGCACAAAGAAGTGCCATGGGCATGACAATGTTTTAAAATAGTACCTGGTATATTTTTCCCCATTTGTTTTCATTTCCTACACTTCTTCAACAAATATGATTTCAGGTAAGGATAATTGAATGCAATGGGGAAAAGAAGGAAGAGGCTATAATACAAGGAATGTTCCCATTTTATAACAAACAAAATAGAACGCCTTTGCATTCTGAGAGGGAGGAAGAGAAAAAAATAAAGAATAAATAATCAGACACGTTTTCTGGCTGACCTGTGGGGCTGAAACCCTACCCAGTGAAGGGGGATGGAGAAGTTTAGGAATGAAGTACAAACACCTAACTAGGTTTGGGAAAATCTGAGAAAATTGGAAGAATCTGAGGGCTATTCTAGCCACAGCTTGGTGAAGCCATTTATTCCATCTCTGAGACAGCATGGCCCTGCATTCAAAATGGTAACAGGCTCCTGGCTAGAAAAAGCTCAGTGAAGTGTACAGGTGGAAGGGCTTGTGTTGACTCTGGTGCCTCATGGACTGGTATGTAGGCAATCATGAAGTTCTCATGGGCCTTGATGCTGGCGGTAAGAACTGCTGAAAGAACTAGTGGACCAGAGGGAGTCTGAAGTCAGGATTTGAAAATCACAGGTTGAGGCTGTAAGACTATGGCAGAAATGATGAATGCAGCAGCGGGGGCTAGCATGATACCTCCAGAACCAGGAAGGACTCTCAGCTAACAGCTGCCTGGGACAACCAGGCCCAGGCAAACTGCCTGGGAAGCCCAATGTCCAGAGGGCAGCACAGGACTTGGATGTCCCTCCCCTCCATATCCAACAGGAGGAAATGCAGATTTCCCCTTATGGAGCAAGAGGTGGGTGGGGGTGGGGAGCAAGGGTGAAGAAATGCTTGATAGGGAGCTCAGATTTTGAACTAAAATATATCCCAAAGAAACCAAATTAAAATAAAATAGACATTTCAAATTGAAATAAATTGAGTTATTATCAAATGTTACATTTAGTTTTTTTTCTCCAATTTTCTATATCAACAGGAGTGGTGGTTGTGACAGCAAGATGGCACCATTTATGGAAATGGCGAAGTTGCAGTTCTCTGCTCCAGTGATAACGAGTTAATTCCAAACCCTCTATAGAAGAAGCACTTGCTGGAGAACCTCTGCTATCATTTTTGTTACATTTTTGTACATTAGGCTTTCTAAAATTCACAATTATACACAAAGCCCTTGCTGTCACTTTTGCTCTCTCTAGCAATCTATATACATATGTATTGCTTCCAAACAAAGACTCACCATTCATACTTTTTATTGTCTGCTCTGTAAGGAAAATGGAATATACTAAGGAGCTAATAGCAGACTATTAACCACTGGGAGCAGACTGCCTAAGCTTAAATTCTGGTTCCTCCATTTATTATTTGTGTGACTCCAGGCAGGTTACTTAACCTCCTTGTGTCTTGGTTTCCTTCTCTATAAAATGTGAATAGTAGAACCTTATAGGTGTTCTGAAGATTAGATGAGTTAAGACATGCAAATATATATAAGAATGTTCCTAGAAGCATTGTTTACTATTGTTAAAAACTGTAAGCAATTCAATGTCCATCAACTGTGGAATGAATAATTAAATTGTGGTATACGATGAAATACTACATAGCAATGAATGTGGATAGGTTACATCCATACACAGCAACATGGATGAATCTCAGGAATGAACAAAATCAAATAAAGGGCACACTGCTGTATGATTCTATTTTTGAATTCTTTTTCAAAACAATTTTTAAATTAATTTTTAGAGAGGGGAAGGGAGGGAGAAAGAGAGAGATAAACATCAATGTGTGGTTGCCTCTGGTGTGCCCCCACAGGGAACCTGGAACACAGCTTAGGCATGTGCCCTGACTGGGTATCGAACCAGTGACCCTTTGGTTCTCAGTCCAGCACTCAATCGGCTGAGCCACAACAGCCAGGGCTATATGATTCTACTTAACTGAAGTTCATAAACAGGCAAAGCTATTTATTGTATAGCATTAGAATTCAGGGCAGTGGTTGGCTTTGGAGAGGAAGAAAGGGTTAGTGATAACAAGGGACACTAGGGAACAAGTAATGTTGTAGTTCCTGACACAAGCAGTGGACACATGGATGTGTTCACTTTCTGATAACTCATTGAGTTGTGTGGATATTACAGTTATGTATGGTTTTCTCTACATGAAAATACAAAAATACTTTAGTACATGATACATACTAAGTAGACAATAAATAGCAGCTACTTTTTCGTTCCCATGTCAATATATATAAATATATATTGTAATCTTTAATTCTGTATTGTATTCCTTTGAGTAGATGTGCCCTAACACATTTTATTAATACTTTGTTGATGAACATTGACTATTTCCCAATTATTCTGATTTGATTATAACTTTCTATAGTTTTACACCTCTGTGATAAGTTTTAGTCAATGTTAATAAAATAATGGATCATTACAAAATCAGATTTTCATGTATATGCTTCAGCTGAGAATCACCCAGATTTCTATTTTAAATTATTGAAACATTCCCCTTGATGTATAGTAAAATTAGTGCAAGTTAACCAAATATTCTCCACCATCATTACTTTAAACTTTGCCTCTCCCTAAATAGAAATTGTCTAATCTGTGGTTAGAAAAAAACACCTCACTGTGACAATAGCTATAAAATAGGCTAACAAGTTGTAAAAACACTTATTTGAGAATAATAAATCCAAGCCAGGAGAAATAAAATGAACTATTACGTACACACTTTACTCACAATGGTTTGGAATTTATTCAGTACTGTGAAGAGAGTTCAGAAACACTTTTGATTTTAAATAGAAGCTCAAAGACCTTGTCAATTGGACAGAATAAAGCCATGTGAAACAAAAGCTAAATCAGATTCAAATGAAATATGCTCCCTAAATGGTTCAATTAAAATGTAGCAGTCAAGCCGAACATGTTATTTTTAAAAATCCGTCCTTAACTTACCTGTGCTAGCAGCTTTATTTCATTCACCTCATTGGTCAGATCGTCAAGATCTTTACCCAACTGCACACAAAACTGCTTAATGCTTGCTTCTCTGTCACCTACGGATTTATCGATAGCATTCCGAACAGCAACGATGGATGGCTTCATAGTAGCAAAAACAGCAAAGTCTTCAGGTGGTGTGGGAACCTGATACTGTTCAATGAGCTTGTACATTTGAATCACCACATTCCCTTCATCTTCAAGGTTTTCAATCTAAATAGAAACGTTTGTGGTTTGTTAAATGTAGCCGAGTCCTGTTACTCTCTTTAGGTTTTGTCTAGTAGGCGATAGCCTTCGGGCAGCACAGACATCACGCTATGCAGAGCCAGCACACGAGGAGGGTGTTAAAGGGGTTAGAGCCAGCCCTGCCCAGCAGCTCAGTTGGTTAGAGTTTAGCCCCAGTATACCAAGGTTGTGGGTTCAATCCCCAATCAGGACACATACAAGAATCAACCGATGAATACATAAATAAGTGGAACAACAAGTGGATGCTCCCCCCTCTCAAATCGATAATAATAATTTTAAAAACTGGTTGAAGGCCACTGGGTGATCTCTACTGTCATTGTTACAATACAAGTAATCAGGCCCATGAGATAAGTTGTTCAGAGTTGAGTATAATTAGCATTATTCTTAAAAATTTTTATTTTCCGCCTTTCTCTTTTGATGTCTAGTAGCAATAAACAGTGCCAATACTTGAGGTTTTCAGAGACAACATGTGCTGTGAGGATGCTCAGCTGTGGTATCAGAGCCCACAGGTGCGTGTGCTGAGCTGTGAGGTGGGCAGGCCCCGCTCCTGCCTGCGCAGATGCAGAACTCTGATGTATGGGGAGCCTACCACTATCCTTGAACAAATACTTCTGCTACCTCCAACTGACTACTAAACATCTTCACTTTGATGTCCTACCTTCAGTGAGTAGCATCTCTCCTAGTTTTCTGGCAAGGAATGCTTCAATTTTGGGGAACCCTCCTACTCTCCAACTCTGTCACACGGTTATAGGTAGAGCAGCCACGTCCATGTGACTTGACCTAACCTCCTGGCCACAGACTGAACCAGGAAGCATCAGATTGGGAGCCAGCAAACCCAAAGCAGTCTGGCCGCTCTCTTCAACATAGGAAGAGTCAGACTGCTGCTGTTGGCAGAGGCTGTTTGCTTTCGTGTGGAAACAGAAAGCAGGTCCTTAATATGAGAAGATAACTGCAGAGAGGCTTTTAGAGAAACGGTTCTCACCCTTTGGCGAGCATCACAGCCACCTTGGAAAGCTTGTTAAAACACAGATTGCTCTGTTTTCTGACCCCCAAGTTTCTGATGTGGAGGTCAAGGCAGCGCCAAGGAATGTGCATTTCTAACAAGTTCTCCACGGCTACTGCAGCTGCTGGGGTGGTGACTGTCCTTTGAGAAACACTGTTCTAGAAAGGAGCAGTGAGGAGAGATGGAAAGAGACAGTCCTTTTGGTTTCCCTAGGCTGTTTTAATCCCTAGTTTCTGTCCTTTCTAAAGGCTAGGCTCTTTAAATTCCAGAAGATAACCCTGCCAATCTAGAATAAATCTCCTTTTCTAAGATAACCTAGTGAGTTTTTGTTACTTTTCAACCAAGTGTCTAACATTTTAAACAAGTTATGCATAGAACTAAGTCCCTGTTCATCAAGATCAGTTCCTCTTCCTGTGCTTCCTGTACTCAGGGTAAGCATATGTCCAGGTTTCTCTGAGAGCGTCCTAGGTTTTGCTTGTCCTGGAAGAGTCATTAATAGTGCCTCTTTTACTCTCAAAAAAATGGCCTGGCAACGCAATGATTACGAGGCCTTCCCCTACCCATAGTGATTAATAATACCACTATCTACCCATTCACTGTAGAGAGATACCGGAGAGTTATCTCGGACTTCTCTCACTGTTTCCTCATTCAGTTGTCAACTATGTCCTTTCACCTCTACTTACTCAGTGCCTCCAGAATCCCTTTCTTCTGTCCTATCCTTGGAAACACTGCTTTAGCTACATAATACCTCTAACACCCTTTCTCCATAGCCACCTGCTGCTCCTGTCATGCTGCCTCAGATCGTCGCACACTTTTCCCACTTCCTGGAATGTCTTCTGAATAGATGTGCTTTAGGACATAGCATAAATACCTCACCCTCCATAGAGCCTAGGGCAAACCGCCCAGTCCTAAAACAATATCTTGTACCTGTGTCCACTATAATAACTGTGTGCTTTCATCCTGGACTCTGATCTCCTCCACAGCAGATTTACTCATTGTAATCCTTGCAACCCACTAAATGCAACTCACTGCATTTTCTGAACAAATGAATGAGGTTCCAAAAGAAGCTGTTTGTGTGCTTCCCCCTAAGGGAAGCTGCTTCCTCAACACACCACCAAGCAATGCGGAAACAGCCTCGTGGAGATGAGACAGAGTCTGAGTTTTCTGTATGGCTCATCAACTGTTCCGTTCTGGAACCACAGAGTGAGAGCATCTAACCTCTGCAATGTGATCCTACCTTCCTGTCACAGTTCACACAACAGGATGGGGCTACCTAGAAGGGAGAGCTTTTCTTTCTGACTCAGTGGCTAGCTAGACTTGCAACATGAAACTTGGGAGTTGCTGGTGGCCGTATTTGCTGCCATGGGATGAAGAAGAAGGAACAATCTATTTGAAGAAGGAGACCCCCAGAGAGATGCAGAGAGGTGAGGTGGAGAGAGGGAACTACCTAGGTTTCCTACAGCTTTCTCATTCCTGCTTGTGCTAGGTTCCTCAGCCTGCTTACATTCTGGATGCATGTGGAGGGTGAGCGTGGTGAGTCCATAAAATGTCCTTGAGTTCTTAAATAAAGATCCCTGTTTTGGCCTAAGCTAGTTCAACTGGGTTTTGGTTATTTGTGTACAGAGGCTTAATGACTAAAAATAACAATAATAAGTGCTTGGCACCTTTAGACTCTTGGGATGATGTATGAGTAAACCTGAGGGAAAACCACAATCATCTGCTATTTGAGAAGGTGCTATTTCTTGAAATGAGAAACACATTGTTACTTTTATTGGCATATGAGATAGCCTTTACGAATTCTGTTAACAATATACAACACTATTCATTTGAGTGAAATGTCATTAACAAATGACATTTGTTAATGACATTTCACTCAATTTATTTTTTAAAATATTTAAATATATCTTCAATTTTCAGAAATTAATTTCTCCCTCTTTTAAATGCCAAGAGATATGAATAAAAGTTTGTGAAAAACTTATTAATGGAATTAATGCTAGATTGTCTGCCATAGGGAAGGAAGAGCCTGAGAGAAGGAAATCGTGTTTCTAGAGAGAAAAGAAATATGGGAGACAGAAGACTGTGTGTGTGTGTGTGTTGAGAGAGAGAGAGAGACAGAAAGAAAGAGAGAGAGAGAAAGGGAGAAGAAAGAGAGAGAGAGAGGGAAGGAGAGAGAGAGAGAGAGAGGACACCATCATTGCATCACTTGAGTCCCTACATGTACCACCCCCGTAAGGGTTTCTTCCATTTCTAAAAGTAAGGTTCCTGACTATTATGCAGATACAGTTTAAGGGTAGAGACTTCCATTGTGACTGACATTTAGATCACAATTCTATTACCATTTATCACAAATAAGAATTGCAAAAACTGATTGAGAGCATTGGCTTTGCAGTCTGAGAACCAAATGTAGTTCTAGATCTACTGTAGACAAGTTCTTTGATCTAGGACAATATAACCAAATTCAGTCCTTGTTTCCTCATCTACAGAGTAAAGATTATCTACATGTCTTGAGTTTTTGTGAGAATTTAAAATGTAACGTATGTAAAAGTGTGGTATAACGCCTGACCAGCAGTGTGAGACTCATCATCGTCAGCCGTCATCATCTCTGTGATGTAGGGCGTCCACTCACTCTGTGTGAAAGCGTTTCTGATAGTTTCACAGCTGTGCCTTGACCTTCGACCCCTCAGTTTTTTTATGTGTCTTCATTATCTACCACAAGATCTGCAGTACTGAGTTATATGAAACAACTCACCCTTTCCTGAATTTCGTCAAGAAATATTAAGCTGTTAACATATTCTATGGTGGTCGTTGGAACAAATTCAAGTTTATACTCTGCATCTTGTGCCTCAGAGATAATGGCATCCACTTTTTTCTTGCTTTGACAAGGAAGCATAAAATTTAGCACCTAGGAAAGAAAAAGAAAATTAATCCTAACTTCTTGAATATACTGTCATTTTATTATACATTTTAGATAAATCCAAACTGAACATCTGTTAAATCAGCAAGTACTGGGTGCAGCAGTGTATATAAAGGGACATTTTTTTCCACATGAAATCCCTGCTAATTAAATGAACCAGCAGGAAGATCAGGTTGTGAAGATCATTCCCAGAACAAACTAGATTGCACAGCTTATTAAAAAGTTTGCCTAGATTCTCCAATCTCTTGTCAGCACCCTTTCTATTACTTTGCCCTATGGAGTGGACATTGTGGTGTCCTCCCCAGCATCAGTCCTACTCCTTTCATGTTGGGTGGTAGCCATGTACTTTGGGGGAAATGGATTGATTTCTCCTTCAGAAACAAAGGTATAGTCTGGTTGATTACTAGGCAAATATGAGGCTGGCTTCCTCTGGTCGATGTGATTGGATAAGGGTGGACATCTTACCTTAGCTGATTAAGTTAGAAAGAGGTCCAGTACTACTGTTTAAGGCTGAGAGAAATGTATGCTCAGAATCCCAATTTCTCTCTCTTTCTCTCTATGTACATAAACAGTGAAACAATTAGCTTATGGAGGTTTCCCCAGCCATTTCAGAAATATAAGGGATTACTAGCATTATGGTGAGGCTGGCACATCAGGAGGCTCAGTGAAAAGAATGAAAAGAAATGGGTTCTTGGTAACACCACTGAATACCTAGGTTGAATCTCCCTGACGCCCACTCACCCTGATTTTTAGATGCATAGCCTATAAATTTATTGATTGCTTAAGCCAATTTGAGGTCAGTTTTCTTTGGCTTCATATGTAGTTGTGTTCAAACTGTTGAAATTGAATTGATTTTGCTCCAATTATATATTTTGTCATTTTTAACAGATGAAGAAGCAAAGCTTTGGAAGAAAGCCCAATGTCATACAACTAATTACAATGACAGAACAGGCACTAGCACTCAGGTCTGCAGTCTTTCATACAGAGCTCAGAAGTTTCTGTAAGGGCCAAATAGTAGATGTTTTAGATTTGCAGGACATACAGTTTCTGTTGCAACTAATCAACTTCATCCTTGCAGTGAGAGAGCAACCACAGGCTGAAGTACACATATGCAAATTGTCCCAGCTGTGTTCTAATAAACTGTTTGTCCAGAAAAGGTGGTAGGCTGGACTGACCCTGTGAACTACAGCTTGCAAATTACCAAAATGTAGTCAGATTGTTAGGGACAGTTTCAGACCAGGAAATGCTCTCCAAAACTTGATCTGAATATCCTAGAATAAAGTAGCTTTCCCACTATAACACTAAAGAGCCTTGAAACATTCCAACAAAGGAAAAAGGAGGGTGAGTAAGAGGGTAGTCTGAGGCTGGAAGGCTCCTCCCTTTCCTTATCTGAAAGCTAACTGTGCTTGGAACAGAAAGGAGAATATGGAACTTCTAAAACTGAGAATGCCCAGTAGACTTAATGTTAATTTTAAGTATTTGCAACACTAGAAAATAAAGATAGTTTATTTGCAGTAGAAAAGTCATAAAAGAATTGTGGAGCCAGTAATGAAAACTCTTCCCAGTTCATAGTTACCTCCAAGCATCGCAAGGGTGATGGAATTAGTTTTTCTTTTAGCATCTTAGTGTCAATGAGCAGCAGTCCTACGTTTCGGGTGGGTCTCAGGGCTATAGCGTCCTTGTGCTGCCTGTGGTATTTTTCCAGTTGCTCACTAAAGAACCGAACATCTACATAAAATAATTAATATAAAGTATAAAATACATTATATTAGATTTTGAAGGATTATTATGAAATATGTTAACAATTATTACATTAATAAATTTATATATTTATGTTATTCATATGTGTGGTACTTTATAATTTTAAAGTGTTAATTCATAGTTCTTTGTATTTTATTTTTGTAATAAAAACTAATATATAATAGTGAAATAGGTTTTTA